>JAMKQA010122478.1:0-11704 GCA_024699735.1 Posidonia australis | reverse complement strand
GCTTATATATGTTCTGTTTTCGTCATGTTTTCATGAGATTTCAGTGATGATTTTGCTTATTCTTTTTGTAAGATGATCTCCATGTTAATATATACTCTCGTTTGCAAGCATGCTTACTTTTCTTCCAGCATAAAATCTGCACCATGTTTGCATATATGAGCTGTCTTTCTCTTACTGTTTCTTTACACATAAATCCATGCCAAGCTTCTAAATGTTAAAATCATGCAGTAGAGATAAGATAACTTGTTTGTGTTTTGGTGGGATTTGCTCATATCATGTTCTTTTCTATGGCACTTTGCATGTTTTCATACATGAACCCATAAACTCATTTTAGTTTTAATTACATGATTAATAAGATGGCTTTTGATCATGTACATCCCATCATGTTTTCAGCTTTTAATAATGGCATAAATCAATTTGCATTAACATGAATCACCCATCTCTTTTCTGGGATAGATTCTGGATCAGATCGCAGTCTGATCCAGACTCTCTGGGGCGCACCACTCAGGCGCACCAAACCAGAGCACCACACTGGCGCACCAAGCAGGTGCACCAGACTGGTCAGAAAGCAAAACACTCACATTAGCATCTTTGTTTGCATGGCTTTATGAAGGACTTCGAACTTGATTCTTTTATTGTTGGTTCTTTGATGTTCCAATATTTCACATGCATGTTTTCGGTTTTAAACCAGATCGTTTTCCAATTGTTTTCTTCCCTTGGATATTCAGTCCTTGGCTAGAATCTGGTAGGCTGGTTGCACTTTACTCCTACATGGAGAGCCTTGTGCATCAGCCTATGATCCAGTAGCATGGCTGAATCCTGCATCCCTCATTTAGCACAAAATAGGTGGGACCTTGTGTGAGGCTACCAGTCTTTGAGCACTAGGTCCACAAATCATTGCATTTACATGTTTTTTCCAAGTTTTACAGAAGGATTTCACACTACATACTTTTCCAGAATGCATTCTCTAGTGTTTTGGCTTTGCATAGTTTTCTGTTTTCCCTCAGCACATTTTCCTGACCCACCTAGACGCACATAGGTGGCGCACCAGACTGGAGCACCAGTCTGGCGCATCGAATAGGCTCATTGGCATGTTCTCAGTAGCACACAACAGGTTTTATATGGTTTTTGCATGCTTTCCCGACTCGATTTGCTTCTGGGTTTTCTTTGGCTTTCTTCCTTGGCATAATAGGAAGGCACAACTCTGTTTTTAGCCTTTTCCATACATTTTAAATTGCATTAGGCATATAACAAGGCAAGGATGAAAAATCGCTCAAGATACTAGATCCATGATCTTATTTATGCAATATTCTCTGCATCGAAGCCGTGGTGCTCGTGCTATTGCTTGGGATGTTTGGGAAGTGGAGATTTCTACAGGGTTGGCTGTGGGGATGCAGGAATGTGGTGCAGTGGTCGGGTTCATGGAGGCTAAGTGCTCGGTGGTGGAGGCTGGGTGCTGGCCAAAGGTGAGTGGGGGCTATGCATGCAAGACTAGTCGTGCAGTGGTTTGTAGTGGTTTGAGAGGCAAGGGATGGCTGGAGTTGGATGGATTGTGGTGGTTTGCTAGGTGTGTGTGCTCGAGTAAGGAGACTTAGCGGTGGCTGTGGCTGGCAAGGGTGTGTAGTGGGCTTGGGTTGGCTTCTCGTAGGCAACCTCGTCATGGACTAGGTGGAGAGGATTATATAGGTAGCATGGTTGCATGAGGATGGTAGATATGTAGTTGAATTTTAAATGGAATGCTTGGATGTGAATAAATGGATTGGATTAGGATTTAAACGTGGGATACGGGTTATGATGGTCCACATACACCAAAATACACGCCTAGATCCATGTGAGCTAAAGCAAGAATTGGGTGTTCCATCGGTGAATGGACAACTCAATCGTTGATTGAAATTAATCTAATATTGGGTACTTTGCTAGCTTTTCGGGCTAGGTAGTAGTGCTATGAAGTTACGCCAAATGGTAATGCTGATGAGTCATGCCTAGCCTATTGTTGGGCCTATTTGTTGGATCTTGGGCCTATTTCTTGAGTGCTTGACTACCAAATGGGTTCTATATGTCTATGGTTGGTGCTTTTGGGTAGGTTTGAGGTACTAGATGGCCTATTTCTTCAGCAAGCAAGGCAAGAACATGATTAAGAGCCACGACATGGCATGACTAAAAAGTAAATGCCTGAAAAAAAATAAGTAGAAAGGCTTGGAGCTACTGATCAACATCCTCCCTAGGCTCCATTGCTGTCTCTCGAGAATCGCCGACTCAGTGCAGTGCCAAGGAGACTATAAAAGTACGTGGTTTGAACATGACCACTCTACTCTCCACCAACTCGCTCATCATGGTGGTGTGGTCAAAGTGTACTTGTAATACTTGTGCCCAAATTATCCATAATGAATGTAATTAAGTAATGTAATCTGGGTAATTAGCTTAATAATGAGATAATAGTGTTGAACCCTCTTTTAAGTAATACCTCTAGTATTTTCCCTACTATGTGGTAATTTGGACCCGAGTGTGCCACGCGTGTGTCTGTGTGTGCCATTGGTGCATGTGTGGGACTGTGTGGGGCTGGGTTGGCAGCTGAGTCAACTCAGCACAACAACCTACACAGCCTCCATTGCCATCTATTGTGCTCATCATAGTACTTTGTAGCCTTCTACCATGACCCTTGCCGATTCGTCGAGATCTTTGCGGTGTCATGGACGATGGAAGACAAAGGAGAGCAGCGGGCATTTAAGGAAGGAGCAGTGAAGGCTAGAATGAACATGGAGAGAGCAAGTGGAGAGGAAGATTTGGGGGCAAATCAGAGAAGAAAAAGAGGGAAGCGGAGAGAGAGGTAGCGGTCTTCGGTGGTGGAAAAGGGCCTTGGACATCCTGGAAGCTGGAGGAGCACCAGGAGAAAGAGAGGAAGTCACCGAGGAGGAAGGATCGCCGAAGATCGTCTCTGAGTACGCGTTCACTTCTTCATTCCTCTTTTATATTTTAAGCCTCTATCTTGAAATTATGCCATGAATTAGTATGGAATACATGAAAATCAATAGATTTGAGTTGGATGATGAACATATGGAATCCTAGAGATTTTTTCCATGAATTGTGATGAATTTATGTCGATTTTTGAGAAGCATGCTACAATGTTTTTGAATGAGTTTTCGAGCTTGTGATTTTCGTATCTCGAGATATATGCTATGGTTTTTTATGAAACTTGTCCCAAATGAAAGTAGACTTGGCATGCTAGAACATATGTTTTATGTAAAATTTATGGTTCACCAGAAAGGGGTCTACCAAAGGTTTCATTTCTAGCAAACAAGTGAGTGGGGTGTGGGGAGAAGTGTGCTGAAAAATGGGAAATTTGGTATACCGAATAAAATCGGTTTGTCATTTTTCTGTCAGTTTTCAGTTCAGTGTCCTATTTGGTAGACCGAAATGTTCCGATCTTCCGTTTCAGGGGATTTTGGTCGACCAAAATGCTTCAATCGACCGAACTAGGAAAATTCGGATGATCGATCTGAAAGTTCGGTTGACCGACTTGGGCACTTGGGCCCATTTTGGTCTGTCGATTTGGTTCGATATGCTGAACAAGACCCTAGAACCTAATAAGATGGTTTCTAATAAAGATGTTTTATACATGGATCCATATGCCTATTTGAGGTGTTTTAACATGATGTTTAGACAAAGCTTTATAGAGATATCTCAGAATAAAAGAATGGCTTTACAAAATATTTCTGTAATAGAAACAATTTAAAAAAAAAAGAAATTTCAAAGAAAAGATGCATGTTTTCAGAATAAGATTTTTAGAGTTGGCCCTGGTTAGAAAGATCAGGTACCTAGAGAAGGTGTTGATTAAGTTGGGTAAGATAACCATGAGCTCAAACACCTAGATAGAAAGGGACGTTGGGAAATGCATCCTTGTGCACAGAGAATAGAGAGAGAGCTTGTTGGCTTAAGAGGGCCTGAGGAGCCCAAGAGTGCGACCTATTGGCCTAGGTAAACGGTGGAATGTGCAGCACAGCGATTTTCACCTTGGCAGCATAGGAGGCTGGGGTTAGTTTCTCTCCCTCCATTTGTGGCTAGGTCACTCCTAATCAAGGTAGCATAAAAAAAAAGAGTTTTCAGATTTGAGATTTAGAAATTAGATTTAAGTTAGAATCGAGTTGTGTTTTGGCTTTTGGGTTTTTGCCAGATTCTAGCTAAGATGAGATCAGAGTTTTAAAGCTAGTCCACACATAAATTGTGTTTAGTTAGATTCGAGATTTGGTTTTAGGCTGGAGTCTAGTCCCAACAATATTTTCCAGAAATGCATTAGATTAGTGCATGAGCTTTGGAATAGAATGAAAGGTTTTAAAAGAGCATGATTTACTAAGTCTTCGTTGAAAAGAATTTCCAAAATTTTAATAAGAGATTTATTCAGATTTTTTGGTTTTAGTGGGAACCCAGATTGGAATTTTTTTTAGACAAATTTCTAGGAAAGCTTAAGGAAGTTTTTGAAATCTAGGAATAAGTTGTAAGTATTTTCTATTGTGTTTTCTTGTGGACACATACTGGGCGACTTAAAAGTCACTCACGTGTGTTTTTACCTTGTTTTGTTTTCAGGTGCTTAGTTGGGTTGTTGTCTTGTCTGGAGTTCGGAGACAGGAGCCACTAGTCGCACACACACGTTCTGGGTAATTACAGTTAAATTTCTTTTATTAGTGCATTAACCCTATTATAGTAGCTTAGTTTCTATAACGCCCGGTTTGGAGTCGTTATAACACTAATCCAATCATGGACCATTTGATCACATGTGGTCCTATCAATCACACCATACCCTCCAAGGATAAGACCAGCTCTCCTACTTTAGTCACGATTGAGCTCGTGTGGTGGTGGTAGCACTCCGCTACAAACTCAAGGAGTCCCATCTCTATCTAAAAATGAGAAATGGACAGGAATTGCCTAAACTCCATTTGCTGAAGGCACTCACGTTGAAATAGTGCCAACATCCAGTAGCACTAGAAGACCTGGCTCCAATGACAATGGCTTATGATTAATGCTCTAGCCTGGACAACACAAGGCATATTCATCAGCAAGCCATAATAAGAAAGGAAATAAACGAAATTAAATGATTGAAAAGACGTTACGTGTCCCTAGGCCACTAGTGTGGCCATTGCGAAGTCAACACGGGAAGCGCCTTTACATGGTCTTGAAACCTACACCTCATCGTAGGGTATGTGAGCATGTACAAAGTCTAGAGTAGCTCCGACATCACCATTCGCCTTCTGTTGAACAAAACTAAGGATATTCTAGTACCATGAATCATCATCAACTATTGATACAACTGACTCCACAATAGGACCAACATCAACATCATCGGACTTAGTTTCCTAGGAATCCTTGTTGAGAGTGGTTGATGAGCTAGAACTCTTTGAGCCACTAAAATTACTTGTTGACTCAAACACCTTGATCTCCAAAGTAGGAGCGAGGGCAGAGACCAAAACCTCAGTCTTCTCAATCACCTCGATGCCCATTATGGTTGTAATAAAAACCAGTGTCTCTATCATCTCTATATCTGCTCACACCATGGCTTCAATTATAGGAGACTCCACTATTATTGGTTCCTCCACCATCAGGGTTGGGGTTGGTTCCCAGACACTAAATGATGAGGGCTAATCATCTACGCGGGAAAGGCTTCTTTGATCTCATGCGTACTATAATACCTTGAACTGAATAGACTATATTACTTTTAATTAAATTTGGATTTGTATTTATTTTGATGTTGAGAGTACAATTATTATAATTATGGAATAAATTAGTTGGATTCCACTAAACCAAATGAGTGGTGAAATGAAAATTGATTAATAGTTTAATATAATTAATCATTAAGAGGAAAATTGTCTAATGGAATTAGTCCAACGCGACCCAATTAGGTGACTTGAGTGAGTTTTGCATTTAGTGTGCACATGAACTGACATCGTTTTGAAGAATGAACAATCTTTATCGGTAACCATGTATTAAAAGAATGAAAGTGTGAGGTGATGTAAAGGAGTAAAATGATATAAAGTGAGAGTTGTTGGGACTTTATGCTTGTGGATATATGTGTGTATTTGATGAATGAAAGAAATACCCATCCTGCACCTGTGAACACATAGACACACATGAACATTCAGGCACCTATGATCACATAGACACCCATGAACACACAAGAAATTAAGGGGAAGGGATGAAATAGATGAAGGGGTAGAGGACGGGAGAGAGGTGAGACAAAAAGAGAGGGCATTGAAAGAAAAAAAAACCGAGAGAAAAGGGGAAGGGGACGGTTGCAAGAGAAGAAGAGAAGAATAAGGTTGCGTTTGGAAACACTTTTTCTTACGGAACTTATTGAGAAAAGCTGGCTTTTTGTTAAGTTATTGTAGACACTCCGATTTTGAAGTCACATGGCAGCAGACTCCTCTAGATGATGCTCTAGTTGTGACCAACAAATTCCTAATCCACTTAAGTCCACACTAGCCCATTTTGACCTAATCAAAATTAAAACCAAACAAAACACATTTAGGTCCACTTAAAATCCAATTAATCAAATAAAAACCTTAATTTCCAATTAAATCCACTTGAAATCCAATAAAAAGCCCCAATCAATCAAATAAAGACCCTAATTAAATAAAATCCAATTAAATCCACTTAAAATCCAACAAAACAAATGAAAATCCTAATTCAAGTCAAAATCAAATTTAAAACACTTAAAATCCAATTAATAAAACATAAAACCTAATTCAAGTCAAAATGAAATAAAATCTACTTAAATCCATTTAAGACCCAAGTAATTAAGAGAAAACCCCAATTAAAGTCAAGATCCATTAAAAACCCTAATTAATTAAAATTCAAAGCCCTAATCAATTCAAAAACCCTAAATAAACACAAAAACCCTAAATAAACCCATAAACCCTAATTTAAAATCCCTAAATAAACCAATAAACCCTAATTAAAGTTGAAAACCCTAATTTCAAATCAATCATTTAAACCCTAAGTCCCAAAATTAAAAATCAAATTTAAATCACAAAACCTTAATTGAAAACTTAAAATCAAAAATCCTAAAATCCTTGAAAATCACAAAACAAAAATAAAATAAAAACCTAAAACCCTAATTTAAGACCAATTAATTAAACCTTGACCACAAATTTAATTAAAATCATAAAACATAAATAAAAATCCTAAATTAAAATTCAAAACCTTAATTTAAAAAACTTAAAATCAAAACCCTAAAAATCTCTAAAAATCCCAAAACAAAAAAACCTAAACTAATAAAAACCGTAATTAAACCCTAAATTACAAAATTAAGAAATTAAATTAAACCCACAAAATCCAATTAAAAACCTAAAATTAAAACCCTAAAAAAGCCCTAAAAATTCCAAAATAAAAACCAAAAGAAAAACCAAAACAAAAAATCAAAACTCTAAGTCCATTAAGCCCAACACTATTTAATTCAAAAATTCAATTCAGAACTTTAGAAAAATAAAAAATAATTCCGGTGAACCCACCACCGGCGACCCCGAGTTTTCCAGCGACAACTTTGGCGAACAATCTCGAGAAATCCGGAGTAAATCTCAACCTCTGCGATCTCTGGCCAGCCTCCTCCAGCTTACCCCCGATCCAATGACGTTCATCCACTAGAGGGAGGAGGATCGACGGCTCAGGAGAGCCTTGTCGGAGTATAAAGCCCCCCTGTTGTCGGCGAACTGATCATCTTCAACAGCTTCCGATCGAAAAGCTCAAAGCCTCCCCTCCAGCAAGCCAAACCTTCCTCTCTCGAAACCCTGTCCACCAGAAGACCAGCCCCATCTTCTAGAGTGATCCTCACCCCTTTTGCTTCTCGAAGTCCACGACCAGAGCATCGTTGGAACACCACTGCTGCCACTGAAGATCGCCGGAGTGCACATACAGGTACGCTTCTCCTCCCTTAACCTTTGATCCACCTTGCTTAAGTCCCGTAGAGCATTTTTAGGTTTGCTGGTTGGAGTTGGCAGCCCTATCTGCCTTCTCACGCCTCTCCGGTGATGGGTTCACCACCTCCGGTGAGCCCATAGTCCTCTGCGGTGGAGTGAGCCCTCTGGGCCACCCCTACCTCTTCCTCCTCCTCCTTCTGGAGCTCCCTTGCTCTGGAGGAGATCCTCTGGCCCCCCCTTTTGTCTGAGAAGTGCCATCGTCGCTCCTACCACTGTCGACCGACGACCCTCCACCGTGAAGTCTCCTGGGAGCATCACCACATTGCCACGAGCACCTCCCAATACCCGCATCGCCGTTCCAGGTCTCGGAGTTCCATCTCCACCTCTGTCACGACCGTCGCCGGAGCCTGTGACAGGGGGAGAATGCCTGACCTCCCTGGTCATCGCTGAAGCCTCCAAAATGCCCCCCAGACCTCCGAGAAGCTCCTCCGCTCGCCATTGTGCCATCTTAGCACCTGCGCGCCTCTAGCCTTTCCACTATCATCTTCCCGGCGTCGACGAAACACCTCGCTGGAGCACGAGGTGGGGGGGAGGCCTCAAGCCTCCCCCGCCTTGCCCAACCACCCGAAGATGGTCGTCGTGCCTCCACGAATTAGTTTATTACATTTAAATCCTTTTTCATTGCATCTGGGTCCAAACAGTTGCATTTTAGCCCCTGTAGTTTTAAAATACTTTTAGTCTTTTTATTTTCTCTGTAAATTTTGCATATGCCCCTGCATGTTTCCTTTTTTTTATTCTTAACATATTCCTGCATATTTTTATCACTTCTAGGTCTCTAGAACCATGATTTTATCACATTTAAGTCCTGAACATTTGCATTTAGCCCCTGAGGCTTTTTAAAATGAATTTTCTCTAGGAAATTTGCATTCTGGACACTTAGGATTCTAAAAATCACACTGATCATTATTAAAATTGAGTTTTTATCACATTTAAGTCTTGAACGTTTGCATTTAGCCCCTGAAGTTTTTTAAAATGAATTTTCTTTGGGAAATTTGCAATCTGAGCTCTAAAAGATTTAAAAATCACACTGTCTATCATTAAAATTGAATTTTTGTTACATTTTGGTCCTGAAAATTTGCATTTAGCTTCTAGAACTTCAAAAAATGAGTTTTCTTTGTGCATTTTGCATCCTAGACCTTAGGAAACTTCATAATTGCATTGACCAGTATAAAAGCCTCATTTTTATCACATTCAGGTCTTGAAATTTTGCATAAAAGTCCTTGGACTCACATTAAATCATTCCTGAGCGTATACAATTTCCATATAGGCTCTTAGATTATTTCCAAATCCATTACTTAGGGTTTTAAATATTTTCTTGCATATTTTGGAATATTTTTCACTCATGGCATTTCATATTTTGCATTTAATCATAGATTCCATTTAAAAATCATGTTTTCACTGAGATTTGATCTTTAGTCTCACATTTTAGTTATATTTGCACTTATGTGTGAATTTTGCACTTTAAATCCTGAACTTTTAGGAAATTACCCGAGTGCAATTTTCACATCTCAATGCCACATTAACATTGGACCCATCATCTACATGTTAGAGTAGGAGTCATGAACATGTTTTTTATCTAGATTCTCACTCTTTTTTGTGAATTTTGCATCTTGGCCCTTATGCTTATCCTTTATTGTGTTTACATCATTTTGTTGTTTTCATCTCCATGTTTCTTGCAAATAACATCTTCTAGACATTTGACACACATTTTGACATAACTTAGACCTTGCATCACTCCCATGCTAGCATTTATCGCATCTGGCCAGGAAAATGACCAAATTGCCCCTGTGCCTCCATTCATGAGCATGTATCTCAATTTTTGCACTCAGTCTTGTATAGTCCTTGTCTAAGCCATTCTTTAGAATTTTTGCATATTTAGACACTTATCCATGCATTTCATATTATTTCTCCTCACATTTGTATCATTATTTAGCGTGCCGGAATCCTATGCCTTTTCTTTCATGGATTTCTTTCTTCACTCCGCTTTCAAAGTTTCTTATCCGATATCTGATTTAATTTTCTTTGATCCTACATTTCATAATTTTGATTTGATTTAGACTTCATCGTCCGAGGGCGTACACTAATTGACCGGAAGGCCCACATTGGCCCATTTGTGGATTAATTTTCTACTTTGATTTTCACAACTTTTTCCATGATCCTGAGGACTTGGGTTGACTCCACTTTTTATCCTTGTAACATAAATATGGTTTTCAAAGGCGTTCTTTACAAAAACCTCGTCATTTCATGTGATTTTCTTTGTTGTGTCATATTTTACGATTTCGTCAATTCATGTGAATTTCTTCGCAGTTTTCACACATCATCTTGCACATTCATTCAATTTTGTCATGGCATACGTATTAGCATGATCTAGGCTCAGCAAACATTCATTCAGCCGTAGCAAGCGATTTAGGCTAGAAAGACCAAGTTTCTTGGGCGTACGAGGGTGCCTAACACCTTCCTTGTGCGTAATAGGAATCCTTACCCATCCTCTGGTTAGCAGACATCTGGCCTTTACATCTGCATCTCATGCATTCAATCCCTGGTTGTTTTCCTTGTCTTTCCCTTAAAAAACTAGGTGGCAACTCCTCTTTTCTTTTTCTTTTATCCTATCTTGCGCCTTCGCCATCTTGGCATGGTTGTGATCTCCTTCCCTCTGGCACGATTTTGCACCGGACCCTCGGGTTGACAATTATACTTTTTGTAGCTTTTATGGAGGTAAAGAAAAACTTGTTTGATTTGTATGTTCAATAATTGCTTATGAGTTAATCAAAGGACTATATTGCCCTCGCTATTTCTGCCAATCGCTGTACACTCATGGTTGCATCATTGTTGTCCATCACTGCTAGCCACCACCACTATTGCTGACCACCGCCGTCGCTACCAGCTATTACCACCACCCCCTCCCACTTGCTATCGCATCACCGTTGTTTGTTGCCATCAGCCACTACTGTGGCTGTGGCGCCACCACCATGGCTATCATTGGTCACCACCACCATCGTCGCCGACTACCACCATCACTACTGGCCACCACCGCCCGTGGTCACCATCACCACCATCGACAACCATCACCACCGTCGCGTACTCATTGGTGTCATCCATTGCTATTGGTCATCGCCATCAACCACCACCATCGTTGTAGGCTATCACCATCGCTGCCACTGTTGGCCACTACCACTACTGCCCTTGGCTACTACTATCGTTGTCGCTGGCCACCACTTGTAATGACCTGGATCTGGATCAATATTTTTTTTAATGGAGTTTTAGGTTGTTAGACGCTGAGTTCCTTGCGTTCGTTGTAAAATGCAGCTTTAGCAGTGTTCTACGCCTGTAATGTGGGCTTCTGGCCTTTTTGATGTTGAGTGGTTGTGGTACTATACCGATCCTCATGGAAGTTTGAGGGTTTGACCTAGGCCGTGGAGGTTTATTTGGCGTGCCAGGGTGGCTGGTCCCTGGTTGCACGAGTCACGTGGATGTGAGAGGTCGCAGAGTTTGGTCTCGTGCCATAGCTTCTTCTTGTAGGATCGGATAGCTCCTCTAGAGGGAGGGTGAATAGAGAATTAACACTTTTTTGATTACTTAGAAAGGTTTTTATAGATTAATGACAAATTACATACAAGGAGATTATTTAACAAATAAAACAAACCTAATTACTTATGCAATCTATATAACATACACGAAGGGGATGAGAGCAATTGATATGAACAGGCAATTTATAGTGGTTCGGCAACCCAGCCTAGTCC
>JAMKQA010122477.1:0-12742 GCA_024699735.1 Posidonia australis | reverse complement strand
CCAAACCACACAATGGGCCTCGGAACAGTAACACCTGTTCAGGAAAATAAAATTCATAAAATGTAAATAATTACAAAGTGAATTTTACAGGTGTTACAAGACCCGTCCAGCACCAGCACTGAGGGTAGTCCAGGTCTACCATACCTCGGGTCCTACAGTACCACCACAGTCTCGAGGCTCCTACCTCGGACCGTAAACTCGGCAACCACAACCAAGGACACGTCCCCAACATCTCTAGTGGTCTCACTACCCCTGTCAGCAAGCCCTGGTCTAGCAGTGGTTCCTACAATTTCCATAAATCTCTTTAAAACCATATGCAGTTTCTCTTTTCAAAATATTTGACAAAACCGTTCTTTTCATTCATAAAACTCTTTATAAATCCCACGCATTGTGCGTCACATTATCATCTATGGCTCAAAAGGAACCCCAATCATTCATTCATGGTCATTGTACCATGCCATCACCCCTCACATGGGTCCACATTAATCCACATAAATCATGTTTCGCAATTCATGGAAAGCATCATTAAAACAACATGTTCACATGCAATATTTCATAAATCATTTCCATGCATCTCATGCTTTTATCATGCATTTATCCAATTTTTTCAACATTTAACAAAGCATTTCTCAATATAGTCTTGGGTCCTGATTCAGCATACCGAATAGGGTCCCAGTCGATCGAAAATCCCTGATTCGGTCGACCGAAATATTTCGGTATTCCGAATCCTTGTTAGTTTTATCAATCCCTTGCCAAAACGGTCCACCAAAATCATCTGGTCATCCAAAATCCCCTAATTCGGCCAACTGGATTTCCCCTGGTCATCCAAATCAATGGTCCAGGGAACCACCTGGGAGCATTTCGGCATACTGAACCCAGTTCGGCATACTGTTTTCTACGATTGCAGAAAACCTCCCCGACCTCCGTCATCTCTTCTCCTCAAAGTGGGAGTAAGGAGTGGACCCCTCTAAAACACCACGAAAATTACAAGCAAAACATGGGGTGTAGACCTCCAGTTCTACTTCAAAACCCCTCAATCCAAACATAAAACCATTAAGCATGTTGTTCTATGGAAATTCACAAAGGCATAAGACACATATGACATCACTATAGCATGCATCAAGAATACCCACGAAAATCCCACGAAACACCCATGAATCAACATGATATCAACATAAACACATTATTCATCTCATTCCCAACAATTTCCCTATTTTTGCATGATTTTAACATCATTATCCATGATTTATCCCTTAACCTAAACATGCCACAACCAAGGAAAGGGAAACGGAGGGGGAACGCGTACCTGGTTTCGACGAGCCTCGCGTGCCCTCAACCTCCGATGATACACAACACCGGCCTACCCCGCTTGCACGCTCTCCTCCGGCACGCGGCCTCCCCTCAGCCTCCGCACTCATTCTCTCCCTCTCTCTAGTTTCTCCTCCTCACCCTTGCACTACACGCCTCCCTTTAAAGCCACCTTCGCGCCTTCCATCGCTCGGATCCCGCCAGTCAGCTGCCAACCTCTCTGCTCCAGAGGGGAGGGGACGAGCAGCCCTCCCGCTATGCCATACGTGTAGGAGAGGACCCTTTGCAGGTCACAGGCGCGAAGAAGAAAAGAAAGGAGGGTCACGGGCATGGTTGGGCTCTAGACTAAGTCCAAGCTCAAATCCAAGTGGGTCTCACCCCCAAACATGGGTCCCAATTGCATCACAGACCCACAAGCCAAAGAAGTCACACCACAAGGGAAAAATGAGGAGCACAAAACACCGGGAGAGACCACAGCCAACAAACACAACCTGGATTTAACCATTAACAAACCATATACAAATAGTACAGGAAATTCCATGGTTTATATTAAATGGAAAATCAGGCACAGATGTTACAATTACCCTATGCATGATTTGGAGATGGCAGTAGTAGTGTTTGCACTAAAGATTTGGCGACACTACTTATATGGTGAATAGTTTTAGGTCTTTATAGACCACCAGAGTCTGAAATATATCTTCACCAAGAAAGATCTGAACCTAAGACAGTGGAGATGGGTGGAAAATCTTAAAGATTATGATTTTAGGCTATTCTACTGTGTAGGAAAAGCCAACGTGGTTGTGGATGCATTTAGAAAATGCACGTATGTGATGGCCAACACATTTCTTGGCAATTCGAGTAAATATTCCTTTGGCACAGCTAGCAGAATTGAACATGTCTGAGATCATATGTCTGCATAGGGTCCTTGTGTCCATTGTGATTAACAGAGATACTCGGTTTACCTCTAGGTTTTGCAGGGCATTCCAAGAGACATTTGGTACAGTGTTAAATTATAGTATTGGTTTTCAACCTCAAACAAATGGGCTTATTGAAAGAACAATTCAGACACTAGAATATATGTTGAGAACTTTCATTCTGGATCTCTAGGGCAGTTGGGAAGATCATTTACCATTGATCGTATTTGCCTATAATAATAGTTATTATTCCAACATTGGAATGGCACCGTACGAAGCATTGTATGGAAGACCGTGTAGGACACCCACTTGTTAGAGTGAGGTACGTGAACATCAACTTTTGGGACTAGAAATCATGCAGCAATATGTAAATCCAGTGGAATTAATTCGCAAAAGATTATCAGCTACACAGAGTAGGTAGAAAAGCTATGTCAATAGAAGGCAGATGTTGGATCGAGAGGCTTTTCTAGAGGGGGTGAATAGAGAAGTATGGAAATTTTTAATTTTAATACTTGTTTTATTGTAAGAGTCTTCAATCTTAAGAAGTGATGAAATAATTTGACAATAAAATAAAACAATCACAGAAGAAATGAGAGACAATGAAGAAGACAAACAAGATTTATAATGGTTCGAACAAACTTTGGCCTAGTCTACTCATCGAGATCCCTTCGAGATTCTACTAAAATTAAGCACTTACATGTTGGTAGATCCCACCAACTCCTTGTACACCCCCTTTCCACTTCTCAAAACTCGAGAAGCTAGGGACTTTGATGAAGATAAAATTTACAACTCTTTTGAAGCACTTGACCTGTGAATCCTTGAAGTACAATAGTAGAATTGTAGTAGTACTCTTTTCACTTTTCTCAAGCCTTTGTAGCTATGGAATGGGAATTATAGCTCACAAATCACTCTTACTGAAGCAAATAAAGCAAGATTTTCAATGTGTGTCCTGTCTAAAGTTATAAGTCCTCTAATTATAGTAGTTGAAGCTACCAATTTTGTCTCTAACAACTCTTTTTAATGGTCTACAATGGATAACTAATTCTGTAGACAGGAAGATTTTGACGTGTCGTTTTCCCCTATTTTCTCGAATTCACTGCCAACTTGGTATACTAGAAACTTTTGATATGCCGACCAAAATTCCCTGATCTAGTATTCCAAAAATTCTCGATGCGTCGAATCAAAGAGCCATTGAAATCCCTGGCTATACATATAGTTTTCGGTATAGCAAAGAATTTCAATGTGTCGAAAATCACCTATCTTACATTTTATTTTTACATGAATATTTTATAGTTTTACAACAAATAATTTACTAATACAAATATAGATTCATCAACAAGGTCACGAATATCTTCCTTTGGCTTTTGCCTTGAGATCATCGTCCTTCACGTATATTTCTCACGAGATCTTCTTATGACATTCTTCACAACATATGAACTAAAACATTTCTTAAATCATTATATTAACATCAATTTCTCAAATAATTATTTTAACATCAATTTGTCATTATCAAAAAAAAATATCTTAAAGTATAATATTTCCTACAGTCTCCCCCTTTTTGATGATGACAAAAGAAATATTATTATGAAGCTCCCCCTGTCAATAAGCATGAGTTCATTAAGATTTTTTGTTAAGCATCCCCTATCAATAAGCAAGTTTTATCACAAATTCTCCCATTTTGTTATAACATATTAATTGTTGTATTATCTATCATATGTCATGTTTCTCCCCCCTTTTTTGTAATCAAGGCAAGGAATGGAACAAGCATTTGAAACGCAAACAAAGACTCTATTGTTCCAAGTTTATAAAAGAGTATCCATCGTCCAGTGAGCACTTCATAGTTGGCAAATTGGTCTCAGTGAGCTTGTAGAGCCTTGTCATGCACAAAATGGAAGAACTTGTTGGGGACCTCGTTGGAGGAGGAGGAGGAGACCAGAGCTTGCTTCTACTCTAGGCAAGAGGTGACAGACTTCTTGGTGCCATCAGAAGATGTGGAGAAGGGAAAAATGTGGAGAAGGAAGAAAATGTAGGAGTTTTTGGAAGAGAAGTGGAGATTTTGGGCAATGGAGGTGGATTGAGATGAGAATGAGGGGAATGGAGACAGAGGAGGCTCGACGACGGAAGACCAAAGTGATGAAATGAGGTTAAAACCTAGGTTTGTAACGAGCATTTATGGAAAAATTGGTATACCGAAAATAAACAGTATGCCATTTTGTTGGATATTTAGGGCACAATGCGTTTAACTACAGTCGACCAGACTAATTCGGTAGACCAAATAAGTGATTTTCGATCGACTGGTCCAAAATGGAAGATCAAGTTACGGAATTTTCAAAACAAAACTCAAGACAATTTCAGTTGACTGAAGAAATACGGAAGATCAAATCAGAGATTTTTGGTTGACCGGTCAAAAATGGATGGTCGAGTCAAGGAATTTTTAAAACTGAACTCAGGACAATTTCGGTTGATCGGAGAAATATGGAAAGACTGAATCAGAGAGTTTTGGTCGATTGATCAAAAATAGACAGTCAAGTCAGGGAATTTTGGTTTTTCTTTGGAATTAATTTCGGTTCACCAAAAATTTTCAGATAAGCACACAAAAGGGTAGGCCAATCCATTTCGTTATGCCGAGTCAAACATTTTTTTCACAATATGTTTGAAATTTTGCAAATACCTAAATCCCTTCTTATTTTAGTAAATTAATGTTCATCCAAAGGTTTAGTAAATATATCAACCAATTGTTCTTTAGTGGAGACAAATTATAATTTTATATTTTTTTATTACATGGTCTTTGAGAAAATGATGCTTAATTTCTATATGTTTAGTCTTAGAATGATGCACTAGATTTTTAGATAAATTGATTACACTAGTGTTGTCACAAAAAATAGCTATTGTTGAGAAAATTAGTCCATAATTATTTAAAGTTTGTTTCATCCATAAGACTTGGATACAAAAACATCCGATTGCAATATACTCAACCTTAATTGTTGAAAGTGCAACACTATTTTGCTTTTTACTAAACCAAGATTTTAGAGAATGCCCTAAAAATTGATAGGTTCCACTAGTACTCTTCCTATTCGTTTTGCATTCCACAAAGTCAACATCACTATAAGCCATAAGATCAAATGAAGAGTTTTTAGGAAAGAGTAAGTCATAATTTCTAGATCATTGTAAATGCCTAAACACTCTATTAACTGCTACTAAATGTGATTCCTTAGGTAATGCCTGAAATCTTGCATACAAGCATACACTAAACATAATATCCAGTCTACTAGCAGTTAAATACAATAATGATCCAATCATTCCTCTATATTTCTTCTGATCAACACTTATTCCATTTTCGTCTTTATCTAGTTTTAATGAAGTGATCATAGGTGTTTTGGCTATCTTACAATTTTCTTTGCCAAATTTCTTTAACAATTCATTTGTATATTTTTCTTGGTAAATAAATATTCCTTCCTTTAATTATTTAATTTGAAGACCAAGTGTGACCATGCCGGTGGAATCAACTGACTCCTCGCTTGTGGAAGCACATGAAGAATCTCGATAAGGTCACAGCTAAGATGATGAATCCAAGGAAGGATAGTTGACTTGAAATCATTAAAGAAAAGTAAAAGAAATGGATAAGGAAAGGAAACAGAGTCGCCACCTAATCTTTTTAAAACCAAAAAGATGAGGAAAACTAGATGCATACAATATGCAAGAAAATAATGTAAATGAATGAAAATGGATGCAAATAAATGTGTGCATGCTTCATGCCTAATAGATGTAACACATCGGTCATGGTGGGCCAAAGAAACGGTAAGGATTCCTATTACACATCGGGAAGGTGTTAGGCAACCCATAGGCTCAAGAAATCAGTCTTTCTAGGCTTTTTGCTCGCTTACTAGTCACTAATGCAAATGTGTGCTTGCTTATGCCTAAGAATATATGCTTGCTAGACCTAGGACGGATGTCATATGTCATGCCAATGTAAGTGATGGAAAATTTAGAGAAAATCATGTAATGCAAGTAAAAGTGCGAAAGCAATAAATGTTCATGAAAATTGTTAAAAAGGCAAAGCCACAATGTGACAAATGTAGGCATTTGAATGCCATTTAATGTACGCCCTTGGGCGATGTGAAATACCAATACAAAACAAAATCACAAAAAGAAAATAAAATTACAAAATGTTGTGTAAGAGTCAAATTCAATTCAATGTAATCAATGTAGGCATTGAGATGCCAAATTAATGTATGCCCTTGGGCGAGATATGAAATGCAGGAAAATATAGAGGAAAATCATGCACTGTAGACATAGACATGCAAATGTGTGAGAAAATAAAGGTGGACATGCAGAAAACTAGATTAAAGTGCTAGAGGTGTTCAGCTCAAGGTTTGGTCTATAAATTGTAGGCTTCCCTGACGATTCGCGTCGACAATGTGCACTGGGAATATGCACTAGTTAGGTGCAACACAAGTTTGCGCCACTAATCTGTGCTACCGGGATGCGCTAGTTAGTTTACAGAGTAAACTTGTAAGCCTCTCGTCACACCTGATCGAAATGTATTGGGGTAAACAATGAATTAAACACACAATGAGCAAGAAGGGATGTAGATGAAGACAACCATGTGTTTAGATGCAAACATGGTTGCGTGGATTCCTCCTCCAACTAACCTCACCGTCGATTGGGTTCAACTGGCAAGCACGATTGTGAATGCTAGCCAAGGGCTGCAACATCGCAATCCAGTGTTTCCAGAGGTCAGGAGGAGTGAGAAATAATGTGTGGATGCAAAATGGATGAGGTGAAATGTAGTGCGCACTCTTCTCCGTCCTCTCGATGTCTCACCAGTGAACATGAGTTCAGCAAACCATTTAGGCAGCATCAAATGTCAAGTGATCATCTAGGAAGTCTAAGAGGGGAGAGAGGAAGGTGTAACGATGCGCCGGAGTGGACTAAATGCAAGCTCAGAGGCTATCAATCAGTCCTGAGCCGTTCGAACTCACTACTAACAATCGAGAACATGATGCATGCTCAATGTGAAAACATAGCGAAACACACACAGATTATGCAAACAAATTCACGATGAAACATCACTAATGCAAGAAGATGTGTAGATGCACTTGACGAGCAAGAAGACTTACCTATGGTGGCGTCCGTATCCTCACTGATCATCGACAACTTGCTCTAGGCTAAGGATTCTTGACAATAGTTGGAGGCAGCCAATAGAGGTTGTTGGATGATCGGGCTTTTGCTAGGACTGATCAGTTTAAGGATTGACTAGAGAAGTCAATGCAACAGTGATTGGGTGACCAGGCTGGTGGAAGATGGTTGGAAAAGGTTGTGGAGATAACCAGTCTGGGACGTTTGGTTATGGTAGCTAGGAGCTCTAGAGTCTTACCAGCCTAAGGAAGTCATTTGACGTGGGGGCTTGTTATATAGGTTAAGGATTGAAATATGAACCATTGATATGTAACCACTTTTGAATGAAAGGTTGTGATAAAACCAAGGGCATGATGGTCAAGGAAGCTTAAGAATATATGCTCAGATCTTTCTTCGCCAATGGCATGGAAGAATTGAGTGATCCATTAAGCTAAAAGACCAAATGGACCTTTTGTCAGTTTTCTTCTAAAACAAGGCATTTCACCACAACTTCGTGCTGTCAATATTCGTTAACAATTCTCGCCAAGAAAATTTACCAACTAGATCCAAAAGGTTGTTGCTCCAAGTAGATGCGCCAAGTAGATGCGCCAACTATGTGCGCTGACCCTTGACAAGCCCTGCTAGTTGGAATTTGAGCTCGTTCCTTTAGTGGTGGACCATCATATGGGCTTTGACTTGGTGTTCTGAGGTAGGTTTATGATGTTGGATTGGATTAGATGAATTTGGGCTGGTTTGGGAGGTTTTAGAGTTGGTTTTGGAGTGTGAGAAGGGCTTTGATGTGAGGGAATGCCTCGTTACCACCAATGCACTCTTCCAGAGAGTTCTGCCAGCGAGTAGCTGCCCAAGTGGGGTGTCTACACCAAGAAAGAATTGTAATTCACCCATCATACTCATTTCAAATTCTTTTTGCATAACTTGGGAGAATTCTTCACATAGTTCTTCATTTATTGATCCAAATATAATATCGTTTACATAAATCAAAACTAGTAAGATATCCTTTTCTTTATTTTTTTTATAAACAATGTTGTATCTGCTTGTCCTATGGTAAATCCATTTTCCATCAAAAACTTTTCAATTTTTCATACCAAGCTTTAGGAGCTTGCTTCAATCTATATAACGCCTTATTTAGTTTAAAAACATGATCAGGATACGATTCATCCTCAAATCCTGGAGGTTGCTTAACATACATCTTTTCTTCAATAATACCATTTAAAAATACACTCTTGACATTAATTTGGAATAATTTAAATCTTAAATGACTAGTATATGCTAATAGCATCCTAATTGATTCTAACCTAGCAATAGGAACATAGGTTTCATCAAAATCAATCCCCTCCTCTTGGTTGTATCCTTGAGCTACTGATCTAGCCTTATTTCTACCTACATTTCTAGATTTGTCTAACTTATTCCTAAAAATCTATTTTGTACCTATGATCTGATGATCTATAGGTTTTGGAACAAGTTCCCAAGCATTATTTCTGTAACATTCAGGTTTTGTACCTGAGACATTGAATTTTGCTAATGAGAATAAATACTAGTGTTAGTGTTCTGGAATTTGATTTCCTTGTGATATGGGAATGTGTGCTAGAGTTTGAGTTGCATTTGTGAATGGTATTATTGGTTTGAGCTCTTGTTTTCTCTCTAGTCCCCTGAAATAAGGGTCAAGCGAATCTAGCAAGCAAGTAATGGTGGCAAGAGTTCTAGGTGAATGAAGTTGGTGAATCCTCTAGGTGGGGAAAGTCGACGAAAATCAGTGGTGAGAAATATCGATGAGCAGCCAAAACAGTGTTCTGTTCAAAAAACAGTAATCATCACCTACCATCCATGCACCCATCTTCCCTGCTACCTATCCGTCTGTAGTGCCAAGCCAAGTCAGTGGCTGACCCGCTGCCTTCTTGTGGAGTCACATGGGTGTTTAAACACCACATCATCCCTTGCGTGAGAAAGGAGAGAGGGTGAGAGTGAGAAAATGAGAGGGAGAGTCTGAGAGAGAGGTTTATAGAGAGGATAGGTGAGCCATCGGATTTCCATCGCCGCCAGAGCCTGCCGTCGTCGGAGGTCACAACAGGAGGTGGACCATGTCGTCGGCGCTACATGGATGTTGGGAGAGGCTCACTAGAGGACGTCAGGGAGCTCGCCAGAGTTGGTTTCACTGGCAATCTTCACTGAGTACACTTTCCCTTTCATTTCTCGTGAATTTAATGCCATGAAATGATGGATTAATGTAGAGAGCATGCCTAGGATTGATTATATGCCTGGAAAAATGGATCTATATGGTTATATGGTGATTTTGAGATTTATTTTAGAATATCATGATTTATTGGGAAATAAGGGGATTTATGAGTAAATGATGTAAATCCATGTTAAAAATGTGGTATTGATGATCTGGAATGTGGAATGTATGCTATGGAATGTTCCTAGTGATTTTTTATGATTATTTGTGGATTTATCAGTGAATTTTTGGGTTTACAGTGAATGGTTTTATAGTTCGAGTTTTCTGAGTTTTCTAAACGAGGGTCAAGCTAGTTTTCCTAGTGGATCTAGCCAGCAAATGGTGCTGATAGATTCTAGTGGTGGATCCAACTAGTGAATTGAGCCAGCAAATCCAAGCGGCGGTTTTGTCTGGCGAGAATGGCTAACGAATCTAGTGTTTTCCAATAACTCAGATCCTATTTTTAGTAGATGTGTTTTAATTAAAAATATGAGTAAATCTTGTTAATGTATGTGGAACCATAAAAGACTAAATGCTTGCATTAATCGTTATTAAGAACCACGATTGTGTAAATAAATGTAATGTGTGGTGATGATTTCCTAAAGATAAATAAGAAATGCTTGAAATGTGTTTGTGAGCCCATAAATGATTAAATAAAGAGAAAATAGATTTTGATGAGTAATCAAGAGTTTTGTTGAGATTAAAGTTTTAAAGAGGCTTTTAAAAGAAATGCATTGTTTTGAAAAGATTTTTCTAGTTTTGTAGGAACCACGTAGAGGCCAATTGACTATACCGACAAGGGGTAGTGAGACCTCTGAGTGGTCGGGGATGGGCCGTAGGCTGTGGTTACCGAGTCGGTCTAAGGAGTGAGCCTCATGACTGTGTGTTGTAGTGTTGTAGGGCCCAGGAAATGATGAACCTAGACTTCCCTCAATGCAAGTGTTGATCGGGCCTGGGGTTGGAGTCGCCAAGTACTCGAGCACCTAGGAGCATCGTGGGGACGCACCCCATGCTTGTACCAGAGTGGTACCCTACTTTGAGGGTACGACTGAGGCAGTTGAACATCTACACGGGGTGATTCACTATGGCATTGCAATGTGGATGGGGATGGAGCCTTGCCAACCTCTTGAGGCCAGGTTAGTCACATGTGGCTAAGGTGATACAACAGGTTTTGTTGAGACAATGTGGGTGCATGGTTTTGAGCTAGAATCGAGCTGTGTTTTGACTTATAATTTTGAGTCGATTCTAGTTAAGCTAAGACTTGAGTTTTGAACTACTTTCCAACCGTAGTACTATTGTGATTTATGATATGAAATTAATTGTGTTTTGGTTGGTCTCTAGTGGAGGAATTCATCTCTTGGAAATGCATGAAAGAATTTACACAGATGCATAGAATTTCAAATAAAATAAAGAAAATGTTTTGAAAAAGGCATGATTTGTAATTGAATTTCTAAATATTTTCATAGTTGGCGTTTTAGTTTGTC
Source organism: Posidonia australis (assembly GCA_024699735.1). Taxonomy (NCBI): domain Eukaryota; kingdom Viridiplantae; phylum Streptophyta; class Magnoliopsida; order Alismatales; family Posidoniaceae; genus Posidonia; species Posidonia australis. Next base: position 1,685 of record JAMKQA010122477.1, on the reverse strand, counting down.
CCTCTTTTAGTTATAGGGCTTTTTCACTGATTTTGATTTTGAGGCGTATACTGGGTGACATTGACGTTACTCAAGCGTGTTTTATTTGAATTTTGTTTCAGGTGCATAGTTGGAGGTGCAGTCTTGCTCTGGTGCGCTTCTTAGAGTCACCTAGCCGCACACAAGTCTAAGTAGGAAATTTTAATTATTTGCCTTTTTTCTGAAGTAATTATTTACTTGGGTAGTTTCTATACTATTGTGTAGTGCTAGGGCATTACAGTTTCTCTTAAATTGATTTAATTCTTCATGTATGGCAATAATCTAATATTCATCATCACAAGCTTCATCCACATTTTTTTGCTCAATGGATGAGATAAAAGCATATGTTGCATGTTCATGATCCAATTTTGAACTTGTCATAATTCCTTTGGAGACCTCACCTATGATGAGTTCCTTAGGATGATTAGGTTTACAATGTCGTTGTTTAGAATTATTTTCAATGTTGTTCTTTTGTTTTTCATTATTTTAGTCATGTTGTTCTAAGTTCAATTTTCTTGAGAAGTTTTCAACAATTTCAGGCTCTTCTTCAATGTTTATTGTTTTATTTGAGTTTTCATCAAAGTTTACATGCATTGATTCTTCAATGGTTATTATTTTATTGTAAATTTTATAGGCCTTGCTTCTTGTGGAATATCTAACAAGAATACCTTTATCAGATTTAGAATCAAACTTATCTAGTATGTCTTTAGTATTAAGAATAAAACATTTGCAACCAAACACTTTAAAATAGGAAATTCTAGAGATTCTCCCAAACCAAAGTTTAAAAGGAGTTTTGTTTAAAATTAGTCTAAGTGAAACACGGTTTAAAATATAACAAGCAATGTTAACGGCTTCGACCTAAAAATACTTTGGTAAATTGTTTTTACAAAGCATGGTCCTAGTCATTTCTAGTAAAATTCTATTTTTCTATTCAACAACTCCATTTTGTGGAAGAGCTCTCAGAAAAGAGAAGTTATGCTCAAACCCATTATCTTCACAAAACTATTCAAAAATTTCATTTTCAAATTTTCTTCTATGATCACTCCTTATTTTAATGATTTTTTATTCCTTTTCATTTTGTATTTTCTTATAAAACTTTTGAAATTTATGAACAACGTCATACTTGTTTGCTAAAAACAAAACCCATGTAAATCTTGAAAAATCATCAACTAAAACAAATGCATATATTTTCCCTCTAAAACTCAATGTTCTACTAGGACTGAAAAGATCCATATGAATGAGCTCGAGAGGTTTTGTGGTTGAAACAATATCTTTAGCTTTTAAAGATGATTTAGATTATTTTCCAAATTGGCATGCATCACAATAGGAAATGGTTTGTGTAGGTGCCTATAGGAAAATTTTCCTGTAGGCACATCATTTGTTTTAGTTTTCTGTTTTTTAAAATAAAATCTAATTATATAATTAGTTAATCTATAATATAATCTACTATGTGTTAATGTTTCATCCTATTCTGAGTTATATTCACCGTTAAATTTTAATCTAAAATTTAATGGTTAAAATTTGACAAAACATGTTGAAATTTAAGGCCTTTAGATTAGAGGTTAATGGTTGTTTGATTTAAATGAAAATTTCACTATGTATTTATGAATATCTAATAAGTATATCTATACGGTTATTTCTTCTTCCTTATGTCTTTATGAAAAATA
>JAMKQA010122476.1:0-16586 GCA_024699735.1 Posidonia australis | reverse complement strand
GTTTCCGGTGTAGGAATCGGAGTTTCTAGCCGCGCATCGAGATCCTAGAGGTGAGCCTTGGTTACAGTCTTTTATTCTGTAATTTGTGTAATTAGGCTTGTGATGCTATTGTTTGGTAGCGTGCTCGGGTTCGGGGCGTTACACATGAACTTGGTTCCATAGAATCGCTTTTTGCACTACGAATGCTTGTTCCCTTTCTAGGATCTATTGGAGACAAAAAATATTACCCCAATCTTGTCTCCCAATTTTATGCAAATCTCTCCATTTCCTATGATTTCCTTGAATCATAGCTTCTAGGGGTCAAAATGAAGTTTGATGAATCCTCCTAGGACAAGCACTAAAACTTCCATCCAACGGTATTGATATCACCTTATCATTTGATGGACTTGGTTTGTCCTATTTAGATATCAACAAAGTCATATCCTTAAACAAAAGAAGTACATTCAAACCCAATAAGATCAACCAACTCACCAAAACATCTAGGATCATTGCTTATATTATGGCCGCCAACGTCATTAAAAAAAAGGTCACAATGATGAGCATAGTGAGCTTACCTGTAAGGTAGTCTATGCCATCTCCAAAAACATAAAGGTTAATTGGGGATGAGTCATCATTCATTGTATGTCCCTTATCAAAACCAAATTGTTGTTTGGTCCTTCTCTCACCTATTTATTTGAACATTTTGGTGTATCCCTAGCAAATGAGCCCTTCCTCGTAGTTAAGACCAAACCCCTAGGTTCCTTAGCAATTGAGAAAATGGAACAAGCTTTGGAAAGATCCAAAGCTTTAAATGGCATTCACCATTCATCGTCTAGTGTCATAGCTCCTACACAACCTGAGGATAGTTCTGATGACTTTGATGAAGATCCCGGACTACAGGAGCAAATTTGCTGTCCTCCGTTCAGATATCTCATCTCTCTGACATCAACGTGACGAACAACATCGGGAACAACTTCAAAGAATTGATGAAAATCATCACTAGTCTTGTGAGAGTCTCGAAAAGATCGAGGAAGATCATCGATCTTCTTGTCATCAGATCCAACAAATCCAAGAGAATATTCATGCGCTAAGTATTTAGATCAATGACTATAAAGTTGAGAATGAATATCAAATGGATGCTTACCAAGATAAGCTAGATGAATATTATTCAAACATTGTGAAGTATCTTCAGAGTCATCCTCCTTATCCAACAGGATCTCAGTGAATTTCATTGAAAATGTTATGTAACCCTTTCAAAAACTCTATGACTTGTTAGAATGAACAAGGATTATAAATGTAACCATGTATTTTGGTTATACACTACGCATTTTTTTGGGATGATTCTGTATTGATTTGGTATGCTATATATGTTTTCCAATTAAAAACATGCTATGGAGATGTGTAGGTTATGGAAATTTTGTGGTACACATGTAGCATTTTCTAAGTGGCTGACTAGGTTGACTTATATTGTATTAACTTATGATATGATTCATTGATATATGCATAATTATGGTAAATTGTGGTATACTATGGCATCTAAATAAGCTTGACATCTCTAAAAAGATTTAATAAGAAACATATACAATTGAATGTCTATACAAATCATTTTGCTTATGACAAAAAGGGGGAGAAAAAGTCATATGATGGATTTAATCTATTAGTTATATGCTTCTTCATGACAATAAGAAATTTGAAACCTATTGTTTTTGATAGGAGGAGAAATTGGGTATCCTTATAAGAAATGTTAAATCCATGCTTATTGATAGGGTGAGTTTACAGTTAAAATATTTCTAGTTTTGTCATCATCAAAAAGGGAGAGATTATTGGAAATATATAAATTAATATTTTATTTTGATGATAACAAAGTCATTTGTACAAATATTTTAATGCACTTGCTTGAGAATTGTATTGCATGTATGTGAAGATCAAGAGAATACATTATCAAATTTATTTGTAATCTTTAATGTAAATTTTTCTATTTCTTGTTGTATTTTCTAAGATATGTAATGATCTCCTAACATGAGTCAAGATCTTAGGAAATTAGGGACACCTATGAACGAAGTAGGAAAATCTTAGAAATATCATAAAAATTAGTTTAGGATCAGAATTGGCATACCAAATTTTGACGGTATGCCAAAATCAGAAGGGCTTGAGTGCAGGGGAGAAAATTGGGCCATCGAAATTCAATGGAACACATTTCTAGAAATTTCGACATACTAATCTCTCAATCGTTGTAGATATTCCATCGACTGATTAATATTCGGTCGACTGATTAATTTTGGCATACCGAATGTCTCGACCGTTGTAGATTTTAGGTGGACCATTTAAATTAGGCTTACCAAACCAGTATCTGTTTCTGAATGTTGTTAAGAGACGTTAGACACACTTTTAGGCCATCCTATCTTATAAATAGGGCTATTAATCACCCCTCTAATCACACTCAAGATTTGATAAGCATACTGCTCTTAGCCCTCAAAATTATGCTCAATTCCTAGCTTTCTACTCATTCTCCCAAGCCTTTAGAAAATAGTCTAAATTTCAAATCCTTGGCCTATTGTTGGGAGATCAAAATTTAAGTGACATCAACATCTTGTACACAAGAATTGCTTTGAGTTTCTCTAGGTGTGAGAAGGATCCATGGTTTGTGAGGTTGGCGAGGCTTTCGTCCAACAAGTAAGTTTTCAATTCAGTTAAAAGGAAAACTCTCAAGGAATATCTTGAAGAGTGGACTAGGCCAGGGTAGGCTGAACCATAATAAATCCTATGTGTAATTATCATTGTCTCTCTCCCCTTTCTATGCATGCCTTAGTTTAGTATTCAAATTTCCATTACATTGCAAGTTTGCTTGATTTTTGTTAAAGTAAATCTAAAATTCATTCTAATATAGTTGATTCTCTATTCACCCTCTCTAGAGAAGTCCTTCAATCCAACACTAGGGACCCACTAAGTCACTTAGAGTTGACAATAGACAAATGGGGATCCACTAAGTCACCAAGAACAACAACACACATCTTGGGACCCACCAAGTCACCTAGAAACCACAATAACCATTTGGGGACCCACCAAGTCACCCAAATACCACACAACCATCTAGGGACCCACCAAGTCACTAGAGACCACAAGACGATAGAACACAGAATATCCTATGCACCCACCACCTGGATGACCACATCCATGCATCTAGGAAGCCTTACACTTCATTCAGATGCGACAACAAGAGGAAAGAGCTACAAGCATACTCCTACACAAACACCAACACCAACCAAGGAGAAACAACAAGCGACGAGCAACTACAAACAACAAATACGAGCAAAGACTGGCAACAAACAAACAAACAGACAAACAACAACAGACAAATAAAACAACAAGCAGCAAGAACCATGGAGTGAACACTAATGGCAGACAACTACTGCACCATGCCCTCTGCAACAAAATAACAAACAACCCAACATTAGGTGGTGGCTAACTCCCTTAAAGGGAAATACATACTTTGGTCAACTGAGGTAGGGTGCCTAACCCTCTTAAAGGAAACAAGGAACCTCCCCTACAACATCCTACCTTCTCGCAGTCGTAGCATGACAAGCAGACCAATACCTATAGTAGAAGTGCATAACCTCTAGGCAACACAACTCACCTTGCCTCACACATTGCAAGGTTTCATACCCTACATGCGAGCACTGAGCCTTGCCTAGAAAACAACTGTCACCACTCCCACGGGCAACACGGTGCTCTCGCTACACAAATTCATGGGCAACACCGACCACCACACTCTACGGAGTTGAAGAACCCAAGCGAACCACTCCAGACAAGCGAACACAACTTCGCACTCCGCTCCCACTGCCCTCTTAATGCAATTCCACCAAAATGACGATCTCATGATCCAACCACTTAGAAATTAGTTGACGTCCATCTCCAATCGAGAATGCAGACTGTCATTCCCTAGATGCCTCGTGGTCCTTCGTACAAAAATCCTCACCAAAATTGGAATCGGAGTCGAAGATACTCCTCTACAATGTAAGCAAGGAAAATCAAGAAAATTAATAAAAATCGAGGTGCAAGAATGCATGACATGTAAATTCTAAGGAGTCACCTGACCAGACATTCCTAAGCTAGTGCTCTTAGGTAGACCTATGCACTGATACCAACTGTAACGACCCCCCAAGTCGCTACCACTCAATCTAGTTACACAAATTCATTTTTCTTTTTATTCTTTTTATTACAATTAAAAAAATATGCTAATTATGCAATTAAATCTAAGTACACTCAGTAGCAATAAATAACTAAAATAAACTAAACTATTAATTCACTAGAATTCCTGATGTATGGTAGCATGACTCCTCCTATGTACACTAGTTACAACCAGCTCCTATCTTGCACCTACCAAAACAAAAATCAAAGGCACACATGAGTGACCACTAAAAACGGTCACCCAACACACAGCACACCTAATAACTTGGCACACTACGACATGGAAGCAAGCATAATGACGACCCCACACAAACAAGTTCAATCATCCCACCTGGATGTTGCAACACTAAACTCAAGAAGTCCACTACAACTCGGTAGGCAACAAAATCTCAAAATCATGTGTTTAAAACCATTCTTTTCTTTTCCTTTCAAAACATTATGCATGCTCTTTTAAAACATTTTAGGCACACTTGAAATGGCCACCCTTGCCAAATCAAGCACAACAACCACACAAGTTTATCCCACACACTCTCTATGCAGGCTAGACAACCAATGGAGTCTGAGCACTCTCTATAGCATCTAGAACACTCACAACAATCACAAAATACAAGCTACTAAGCCTCTGCTCTGCACCACATGGTCCCCTTTAGAGCAAAGTAATAACATCAACGCCACGTAGCCACTGCTCCTAAAACACAACGCCACACTAGTGCAACATGAATTCTACATAGGCATAATACCACGGTCTCCTATAGACCAAAACTAATGAGCCACTGCTCTAAAACACCATGCCACATTGGCACAGCACCATGGCCTCCACTAGTCCCAAAACCACAAGCAAACAACTTGTCATACTACCTATAGATATCTTGTTTTGGTACTCCATTATTTTTATTAAGTATCAATGCACCATAGCATGTTACATTCATTTTTAGAAGCCTTTTGCTCAGCCTAAATACTCTCCAAAGGCTCATTTGCTAATTCAGGTCATTGAACGTCCAATTATGGGACTTTAAAGACTCCAGGTTATTTCTCTCCCATTCTCATAAAATCTTCCTTTTGTAGAGTCAATGTAAATCATAATTATTTTCAATAAGTCTTCTTACCTTATTTACAGGTCTTCATTACTTCATTAAATGACTCGTTTGACCAATATTTAACTTGGCATCTAAATTTGGTAAGTTTTAGCCTAGGGATGTTGAAAAGATGATATCAGGAGTTTAACATTGAACACCCAATGTATAGAATTTAACAACTCCAGGTCACGATGTTGAAAGGCTTATATAAGGAGTTGAACATTGAATGCCCAATATTAGGAGTTTAACAACTCCAGGTCATTTTCTTTCCCATTCTTGTCAAACTTTCCTTTTTCGGAGTTAACGTAAATCATTATTAACGAGTCTTCATGCCTTATTTAGATGTCTTTATTACCTCATTAAATGATTCATTTGACCCATATTTGACCTGGCATCTAAATTTTGTAAGTCTTTAGCCTGAGGGTGTTGAAAAGGTGATTTTGGGCATTCTACACCTACCAACTTAGCAATGCCACATAAGCCACTTTCCTCTGAAAAATTATGAATTCAAAAAGTTTCCTTTTTTTGGAAGATTCCTTTAATCATGCATGACACCAATTAGCCCATTAATTGATGGAATATTTGTTAATTAGACAATTGTGACTCCTGGGTGTGTTAAACTCCTCACACTAGGCATTTAACATAGAATGCCCAAAATGGTGAGATTGGATAGCTGCAAACAAAAGCTTCAATTTCAGAGGTGTTGAACGCCCAAAGGGCGCTCAACACCTTTGCTGGGCGTTCAACACCTCTGAAATTGAAACTTTTGTTTGCAGTTGTCCAATCTTGCAATTTTTGGATCCTTTTACCTTTTTTGATCCTCTTGTGCCTCTATACATAGAAGGGCACCCCCAGCCATTGGGAGGACACCCACCAGAAACCACACAGACACACATCTAAAGGAGAGAAAATTATTTTGAGAGAGAGAAAGTAGATAGAATTTGAGCATAAGTCTTCTGTTAGCTTTAGTCACATCATCATCTTGCATTTTTATGCATAAAAGGGGGTTTTCTTTTAATATTTTTGCATATCGTATTTCATTTTATTGCATGTTGTAGCTAAGCATAACATTAGTTGCAACTAGGGGGATAAAACCCCTCAGGTAACTATTTTTCCTTTTATTTTTTATTAATTTCTAATTTTCTTTGAGCTTTGTCACTACACTATATTAATCCACATATTTTTAACTTTTGATTTTCAATTGAAAGAAAGGAAGAAGAAGCTCACTAGTGCAAGAACCCTTAAGCAGTGTTGGCACTATCCTAAAGTAGCTCAACCCACAATATCTACATGTCCTCAAGCGTCTCAAGGGCCATGGAAAGCGAACCAAAAATGGCAATCACATCAACTTCAACATACATGGAGTGGAGAATTTGGAAACACAAAAGGAATAAAAATGAAGTGATGAAAGGCTACGAAACATACACTAAGAGCAGTTCTCCTTCAACCATATCCACAGAGTGACAATCAAACTGGGATGGCTAAAAGTGCCCCCATGCTAAGGTGAGCTATCCTATCCCTCTTCTTTCTTCTTCTTTTTTCCTTGCAAGTTTATTTTTGTTTCGCAAGTTTTCATTTTTGAGGTTGTGGTGAAATTTGTCACAGTGTTTTGAGGCACCACGAGCTTTTGATTGTTTGGGTTTCTATGCACTTAATTTCATGCAATCACCCCTCCTTTAATTTTTGATTCTCAGGAGTAGGGGTGATTGAGTAAAAAGGCCACCGTTTTTTTGGGAAAATATTTGTTAGAGTGTTAAACACTAGTTTCTAGGCATTCAATGTTATACGCCAGTGTTCTACGTTAAACCTCTCTTTATTGGCATTCAACATTGAACACATCCCTCTCAGCAATCAACACATCTTAATAGAATTCCATTCTGTTTTCAAATTTTCTTTTTATTTTCGTTTTATAACTGGCCTAAGGACTAATGTGTGAGATGATTGGCTCTACCATAGGTACTAGAACCTTGTGTCTTAGGTGTTTTTCAAAAAAAAAACATACCAAAAAAAAAAGGATTTCTGTGTGACTTGATTTATCCCTCTTGGGAACTATTCTTTTTAAGAATTAGCTTGGGTTACGCAAATAACCACCTGTAATGACCTAGATTTGAAAGTGGTGTTTTTGCTAGATAATTAAGGTGGGATTCAAGTGTGTTGGGTGTTCAGGGTCCTAGTGCCTAATGTTGGACACGTTCTCAGTAGTGTCTTACGCTTGGATTATAGGTTTCTGGCCTCTTTGGTGTTGGGTGGTTGTGGTATTGTGCTGGCCCTCGTAGGTGTTTAAGGGTATGCCCTATGCTCGAGTGGCGGCTATCTGCTGACATGAGTGACATGGACGTGGAAGGTCACATGGTTGGGTCTCGTGCTGTGGCTCCCTTCCTTTCTCTCTTTCTTTTCTTCTTTCCTTCCTTTTTTTCTCTTCCCTAGGCCCCACCTCCCTCTTCTCTCCTTCCCCTCCACCTCCTTCCCCATCACTCCTTCCCTTTCCCTCTTAAGGGAGTGAAAGAGAGAGAGAGAGAGAGAGAGATGTGAGTGAGGGAGAGAAAAGTGGGAGAGAGATGAGGAGGGCGTGGGAGAGGAGAGAGATGGTCGGAGGAGAGGGGGGATGCTGTCGCCACCACCGTGTTACCGTCGTAAGGAGGAGGAGGACCAGAGGAGCTCATAGCCGGAGGAGGAGGACGTGCATCATTGTTCGCCACTCGTCGCCATCGTGCCTTTGGTGGAGGTATGCACCCTTTAGGCTTTGTTTTTGATTTTTAATTTGATTTCATAGGTGCATGATAGTGTGTTCGTAATTGTAGTAATTTTATTAGAATTTATTGTGCATTTGTGGGCCATTTATGGTAGTATTTATGGTATAGGGTGAATAGTGCCTTCTTTGTGTTTTCTATTGATTTCTCGAGATACACTTGATGGATCTCTGTGTTGCTTGTCCATTTTGGAAGATCTCATCGAGATTATGTGTGGTTTGAATGGGTGGTTTGCAGGATTGGGTTTTGGGTCCCATTTCAAGGTGTCGTACTGTCGCTTGGTTCGACATGCTGAATTATTTCGGTATGCCGTTTTTGCTGTAGATTGTCTCCTTGACACTTGGTTCGATCAACCAAATTTGTTCGGTTAGCCATTCTAGAAGTCTTAGGTATTGACAAAATTCTTGGTTCGGTCAACCAGACGTTTTTGGTCTACTGAACGAATGGATTTTGGTCGACCATGTGGTTCTTCAGTCTGTCAATCTAGTTCCTTGAGTCCAAGTTCAGTCAACTGTTCTATTTTGGTCTACCAATCCAAACCCTGATTCAGTATTGAGATGTTTTAATGTTTTGATTAATACACACACACACACACACACATATGGGCATACATATATATTAATCCTGGGAAGATAAATATAATGGCATAAATGGTTAGGATAACCATTAGAATGATTGGAGGGTTTACCTAAAATAAATTAGCAAGAGGCCATTTAAGATATGTGTAGAGTAAATGATGATATGATTTAGAGATAATAGGCCTTTCCCTAGATGACTTAGATTGAACTTTGGGGACCATGATAGCATCCCTAAGTTTAAGGCTTGTGTGGTTTTGTGTGTGGTGCACTGAATGGAGTCTTCAATTGCACTATTCTAGGTGTTAGAGCCGATCTGACTGTCCTTCTAGGGACATGACCTAGTAGGTGTCTTACACTTGGGCACTAGAGCATAGAGTTTTGTTTGTGATTGCTCTGTTGTGGTGTCTTCTGAGTAAGCTTGACACTCAGAGGACATTTTTGTTAGTCTTTTTCTTGGGTAATGGTCGTGGGTTAAGTGTGGTGCTTGTGAACCCAAATGCTCCCAAGGTGTGCTTATTTGGGCCTAATAGGGGAGCTATTGAGACTATGTTTTTCTTATAGTTTCTCTATCTTTAGTTTCCATACCATTATTGGGCATAGTGGTTTGTGAGTTTTAAAGGATATTTTATAGTTTCAAAATGGTTTCCTAAAAAGAGAGTTTTGGAAAGAGAAAAGTATAGATTTGAAATTAGTTTGGAAAGAGTTTTCGATGCTTTCTATTTACGTTGGGCCAAGAAACCTGAGATTGAGGTTCGTCGGGTCTCGGAGGCATGAGACTCCTTGATTGTCGTTCCAGAGCTAAGGTTGAGGCTGAAGACCAAGAGATTGAGGTGTGTTCATCGGTTCCTTGAGGTATGATACTCTTGGATTGGCATTCCAAGACTAAGGCTAAGGTCCACGGGATGAGGAGTTGGCTAGGTATGGAGGTATGACTCTCCGTTGTCTAAGGTGCTAAGGCCTTGGGTACTGTCTGGCTCTAGTGTATCGTGATAGCGAACCTAAGTGGGTATGAAACCTCTAGATAGCTCCATGATATGTCATATAGTCTGAGTACCAAGACTTGTAGGTGTTGGTTGAGCTTAAGGGTGAGGAGCCCTGAGTCGCTCGGAGAACTATGTTGAGGACGCCGTGAGAAGGCATACCCTATGCTAGCCAAAGCGGGTGGGACATGAGCCCCGTTGTTGGTAGCGTCTAGAGAGACAAATTGCCTTCCCAAGAGGGGTTGGCTTTGTGAGGGTTCTCTAGGTGGGAGACTTGTCGAATGGTGGTTGGCTCCTACACAAGGTGGTAGACCACGGCATCAAACACTATTGGTTGCACTTCAGTGGACTGCTTGTGGCTAGTGTTGTCTACTTAGCGTTGGACAGTTTGACACATTGTTGTGTTTGTGGTTTGTGTGGAGTCTTGGTTCAGGAAATCAGGCTTTGTGCCTAGAGAAGGTCATGGTTTGGCACCAATTGAGGCATAGTGTTGTGGGAGCAGTGGCTCCATTGTTTTGGGAGTGGTGACTCCATGGTTTGGGAATAGAGGCTCCATGGCTTTGTTGAGCTTGGGTCCAGAAGGGACCATGTTGTGTAGAGCAGAGGCTTTGTAGTTGTGCTTTGGTGTGGTTTTTAGGCTTGATTTGACAAGATTGGCCTTCTTGAGTGTGCATAAAAGATTTTCAAAGTGCATGCAAATGATTTTGAAAGGAAAAGAGAAAGAATGGTTTTAAAGGCGTGGTTTTGTGGTTTTATGGCCTGCCGGGTGGTGGTGGACTACCCGATTCGATGTTGCAGCATCCAGATGGGATGTCAGTGCTTGTGTGTTGGGCATCAATAGATTGCCCTTTTGGTTTGGCGACATCTGAGTGTCATGCTTGTGCTTGGTTTCCCTCAGCATAGGTTGCTGAGTTGTAGGTAGGGTGCATGCTCGGTGACCATTAAGTGGTCACTAACGTGTGCTTTGTCTTTGTGTGTTTTGGTAGGTGTAGGATAGTAGTGGCTGGTTGCTAATGCATGTAGGACGAGTCATGGTGCCGCACATTAGGGATCCAGGTGAGTGTTAGTTTTGTTTTGTTTTTGTCGTTTAGTGGATTTATATACTATTGACAGTACTTAGCCTTAGTTGCATTATTAGTGTAATTGTTGGTTAATAATAAAGATAAAACTAATTAAATGAAAATTTGTAGCCAGGTTAGGTGGTAGTAGCTTGGGAGTCATTACACCACCTAAGTCCCAAGCACCCCAGTTGCAAAGGATTTAGGAAAGGTGTTTGTGTTGTCATTTATTTTTGCAAGAATCACTCTTTCCTCCCTTGATTCTTGCAAAAAAAAATTAAAATCCTAAGTTAAGAATTGTATTCCCCCTCCCTCCATTTGTGGTTTGCTTTGGTTTACTTGTTTGATACATGAGTAACCCAACTAATCCTAAGTACACTAGACTCTACCTCTACAAGGTAGGGATCTAAGTGTGCTCAGGCTCCCCCAAAGACTCCCAAGAGTTGAGGTAAGGAGGCAGTACTCAAAAGCAAAATTTTGTCTTATTATGTGAGGAGCCATAGATAACCACCAAAAGAAGTCTTACCCAAACCTAGGCACCTAGAGAGCAATGTAGGTGTTAAAACACTAAATCAAAGAGAAAACTACAAAAATTAAACCCTTAATCGCTATTTGAAAAGTGTTTCTGTACAATTGCCTGAAATCGGATGTTGAACGTTGGAAAATAACCATTCTACGTTGAATGATAGATAACCAACGTTTAACTCGTTGGGTGAATTTTCTATTGATTTCTATGTTTTATGCTAAATGATAAGTGACACAAAGACAATATTTGAACAGGGACCACAAACAAGTCATTTGCAGTTTCATAGAAACTTGTACTAGATTACTAAACTTCTTATAAGCTTTCTTTCTGAGTAACTCTTGTAATATTTTCCTTTTATTAGTGAAAAAAATTAGGAAGTGAATAAAAAAAAAAAAAAGAACATAAAAGATAGAAAGAAAGTAAAATAAAGTATAAAAACGTTTTAAAAAAAGAAATAGAAAAAGAGAGAGAGGTAAAAATGAAACGCAAAAAGAAAAGAAACTTCTTGAATTTCTTGGTTTCTGTCAATATAGTACCCAGAGTCTGTAAATAGTTTGCAAAAGAATTGGGAATTATTTCTAACAAGTAATTGCCCTCGAAAGTAGAGGAAGAACATGTGGGCAAATTAAACTCTATCCTTTCCAGTGTCCAACATTGAATGCATAGTTTCTAGCGTCCAACACTGATTGATTGCCAACCAACTCATTCTCAATCAATTGATCTTTCTGTTGCCAACCAACTCATTCTCAAGGTTGAGTATTGAAATATGAGAGGGGTGTGCTAAAGCTTTGAAATGATTTAGAAATAATATTGGACATTATTTGCATTGACTAATTCAACATTTAAAAGGAAGAAGTTGACAGAGTTGTTAGACACCATCATCTACAACGTCTTACATTAGACGTAGGTCAACTTGCACCTTACACTTTTGGTACAGAGCTTAAGCTAGAACAAGTGGGAAGCCTAGCCAAATGTCCAAATCCGAGAGTTGTCAATCAGATATGGTTAGTATGCCCGAAGAGGAACCTATCTTGAAGCTATTCCAACCAACCATAGGAGAAGAATTGGATCCCAACTCAATCCAATATGAAGTCATGTGTCACTTTCCTTATAGTGATACCAACCACCTCGGCCCATCGAGGATGGCAAATCAACAAAATAATAATCTCCATCACAGTTAATACCTCCATGGTGAAGGACTACGACGGCCCATTCCAAACCACATCCTTAAAGGTTTATACTAGGGATAGCTCAGAAACGCACTACTGGATACTGAACACTAGGGGTAGAGAAACAACCCAAATGGAGAACTTCAAACAAAGGCAAATCCTTTGTTCTTTGAGCAACCGCAGTAGTTGTCACATGGTGTGGATAGAGAAAGATTCAATCCAATATTCTCTGGTTAATCAGATCAGAATACTCATCAGTAGGTTCCTTTTCAGCTATATGCAAACCAAGCACCAACTTCTCAAGGCAGGCTCAATTACTTTGTAGAAATGAGGAAGATACTCAGTGCACTGGGAGTAGACACTCAACCTTCTCCTTCCTTTGACATGGGTAAGTTTCTGCCATTTTAGCTTCCTCCTAGCTTCAAGTATCCAAAGATGCCCAAGTTTGATGGGACCACCAATCCAAATAGCCACATCATGCAGTTTCAAATGGAGTCAACCCCATATTTCTATGACTTGGGGCTCATTATACACCTCTTGTTTTACTCATTAGGAGGAGAACTCATGGGTTGGTTACTCACTCTCTTCGATGACTATCTCAGTAGCTTCAACAAGATTAGGAAATTCTTCTTGCCCAAGTATTAACACAAGATCGCTTTGAAGCAAACATTCCACGACTTAAGCAAAAAAAGCATGAAGCCAGATGAAGGATGGGTCACTTCTGCAAATAGATGGCAAGAAATGACTACCAGATCAGGCTTGGACATCCCAGAAAGGCAAATTGTCTAGACACTGATTGCAAACACAACTGGACCGATAAAGAGGGGATTGCCGAATGCATATTGCCGTTTTATAACTGCACTCTATGAGGTGGCCACTTTTGTTAAGGAAACATGCATGAATTCAAAAGCAACGAAGTCCAAGAGATAGAGAGAAACACTGAGCCAATGTATCATGTCCCTGCTATGAAGCCGAAGTAGTGGAATTAGCATCTTCAGATGCAAGATTATCATCAGAGTGGCAATGCCAGGGGCAACCACCATCATGCAACTCCACGGTAGTAGTCGAAAGGACTAAGGCGTGCAAGTTATCCTCCCCTCCCAGTCAAGTTGGTAGACATGTTTATAAAAATGATGGAAGCCTGAGCAATCAATCTCCCACCTCGGAGATAGAAGGAATAAACTATGATAGAAATAAATATTGCTCGTTCCAACGAAGACATGGGCATATTTTAGAAGACGGTTAGATTTTCAAAGATATCACCTATGATTGGATCAAGGAAGGTAGAATTGAGTGGTATGCATTAATAGAGAAGGTTGGGAGGTGCCATTTAGCATGAGCCAGGCTCTGGACATCAATCAGGAAAAAGTCTCTACTGATGGAGGCTACACTAGGGGCACCCCCTAACTATTGTGAATAAGCTTTACTTTTACTTTTCGTGTTTTCCTTTGGTTTGTGGAAAATACATAAATAAAACATCCATTTCCTTCATATAGTAATACAAGTAAAAAAAATCAAAGAGAAAAATAGTAATGAAAAGCTTATCGAGAAGGAAACTTTACCATGAAGTATGGGAAATTGAGACCAAACTAAGAAGGACCATACTTGGTGATTGAGGCAAATTTGAGCAACACTTATTGTTTGGTTAGAGAGGATGGAACTAGGCTTGAACATCCCTAAAATGCACTATACCTTAAAAGGTACTATCCTTGATATGCATATTGAGCCAATAGACTACCCAAACTTGTAAACGTATTGTCTCCCAAGACTTAGGAACCTCATTTTTAGCTTCATCTCACAAATATTTTGTAGGAAAAGGGATAAAGGGTCAGACAATGAGACAGAGAGAAGTTTTTAAGAGTTCCTCTTCCAGTCCATGAATAACAAGTCCATACAAATCTCCAAGTCGGACATATGATCCTAGCGTAAATCTTAATAAGTGGTGATTAGGTAGATGTCCAAGGCAAAGCTTAGAAGCACAAAAAGAGGAGAGTACATCCAAAATAAAAGGAGCGATTCGATCCATCAACAATAAATATCTCTTGATCGAACACTCAAAATAGGGGTGAGACCACTAACACTCGGTAGATATGCTATCATAGCATAAACCTCAGTTGAGTAATGATGGGTAGGACTTGACAAAAGAAAAGAAAAGAATTGAAAGAAAAAAAACAAAGAAAAGAAGGCAACAAAGAAGCTATCCATTGACCAAAAGAAAGAAAGAAGGGAAAAAATGGCATCAAAGAAGCTATCCAAAAGGAAATGAATGAAGAGACGACAGTAAAGAAGTTGTCTAGAGTCAAAACAGAAAAAAAAGGGGAGAAAATTAAAAGTGTAGTACGATTCATCCTTAGGATAGGGGGGTTTAGAACTTTGAATTTCTAGAACCCTTTCCTCACACCTTGCACAATACACTTAAATGCTAGGGACAAGAACCTAAGATTAGGGGCAATCACTATCAGGGCAAGCCTGAAGCATCTTCCAATTTTGGAGTGCACAAGGGTTCCAATTATCATAGTTTCCACCCACAAAATTTGCTTTTTCCCAACTTCATGGAAGAATTTCCTTCAAAAAAAAACCAAACAAAATAATACAAAAAATAGAAAATACAAAAACCCAAAAAAATAGAAAATCCGAAAAAACCCAAATACAACAAAAAACCAAAATTCAAAAAGAAAGAGAGTAGAAAACCAAAAATTTAAAAAAAAACAAAAAAGGGAGATGAAAAATCCAAAAGGAAAAATCAAGTAAATAGGGTGAAATTTACCCTATGACCATGTCGACAGAACCACCTGACTCCTTGCATGTGGAAATATACGAAGAATCTTGATAAGGTCAAGACGTAGATGGTGAATCAATGGAAGGACATTTGACTCAAAAACACCAAAGGAAAGCAAAAGAATTGGATGAGAAAAGGGAGTTGCCACCTAATCTTTTTTAACTGAAAAGACGAGGAAAACTAGATGCATAGAAATGCAATGAAAATGATGCAAATGAATGCAATGAATGTGTGCATACTTCGTGGCAATGGACATGACACAAATGGTCATTGTGGGCCAATGAAAGGGTAAGGATTCTTGTTACACATGGAGAAGGTCTTAGGCACCACATACGTCCGAGAAATCGATCTTTCTAGGCTTTTCGCTCGCTTATGTCGCCAAATGATCATGCATGCTAGCTAAGTCTAAAATGCCATGAATGTTATATGGCATACCAAAGTAGATGAAAAGAATGGACAAAAAACAATGCAAACTAATGCTCAGCAGCACTACACAAGCTCTAGACCAAAGCACCACGGTACTAATCAAGAGAACACCAAGTAGTAAGCATCATCGCCCTAAGAATGGATGCAAAAGTTGGAAAACACTAAGGAAATTGTGCAAGGTGAATGAAGAAGTCAGAGGAAACATGTAGTAATGCAAGATGGAAAACAAATCAAGAGTAGATGTTAGGAAAACACGAAAAACCTCGCAATGTAGACAAAGACATACAGATGCAGATAACAGGTGTTAAGCATGCAAAGACAAAAGGAAAATCAAAACAGAGAGAAACATGGTGCTTAACTATGCAGCCTGTTCTGAACCAGGGGCTCATGCTAGCAATACTTGCTAGCTAAATTTGCTATGATAATCTGCTTCCAGAATCCACCATCAAGAATTGCCATAGTGATTCACTTCAATAACCCTCCACCAAGTATCGCCATTGAGATCCACTTGGACAGTTGCAGAACGGATTGTAAGCCTCTTATCGCACCAGATGCAAATCTACCAATGCATGTAGGATGCTCTATGCACGAGAAGCTAGAAGGGAGTGTGGAGAACATACTTATATGCTCAGTTGAAGGCGAGGCTATCCAGAACGTTTTGCCCGCCTACCATATTAGAGAAGAAGGTTTGGTCGACGAGCTTCTCTGGGATCTTCTTCCAGAGGCTTCGGTAGGGAAATTTGATGCTTCCGAAGGCTTGAGGGATCAAGAATAGATGCAGGGCTGATAGATGGATGCATGGATGTACGGTGTCGGCTTTCCTCTGTCCTCGCTGCACCTTGCTGGTGTCCACGAGCTCGGTCAGCCATCCAGGCGGCATGGAGCTCTAAGCGGACATGCTGGTAGGCATGGGGAAGAAAGAGGAAAAGGATGATGTTAGTAATGGTCATTGAAGACCATTTCAAATGAATGGTGAAACGGACGACCGTTTCACCCATTCATGGCCGTGTTGAATACGGCGGTTACCAGGCCTTTATGGCCGGAATCGAAACGGCTGCGAGGGGAGCCGTTGGAGGA
>JAMKQA010122475.1:0-10810 GCA_024699735.1 Posidonia australis | reverse complement strand
TCATATGCAATTGTCTTTTCAAAACAATTAACAAAACCATTTTCCATTTATAAAACTCTTTGCAAATCACATGCATTAAGCATCAAATCATTACCTGTGGTCCTTATGCCCACACTTCCTTTCATGGTCTTTACACCATGAAGTCACCCCTCACACGGGTCCATATACAGAAGCCATGCTTCAATAACTCATGGAAACATTATTTACATCTCATGGAAACCATCATTTAAAACAACATACTAGCATGCATCATCTTACATGTCATCCATGCATTCCATACATTTATCATGTATTTAACCACATTTAATCATCATTTTCTATGCATTTATCAATGCAGTTCAGGGCTCAAAATCGGCATACCATTTTTCCACTTCGGTATGTCGAAATCCCCTGATTCGGCATACCGAAGGGAACATCGGTATACCGAAATCTCTTGATTCGGTATACCGAAATTCTTCGGTATACCGAATTCCTGTCAGATTTATCAAGTTCAGGGGAAACGGTCGACCGATTTCCTCCGGTTGTTCGAGGCCAAAAACGCAAGGTATCGCTTGGGGGCATTTCGGTATGCCGAAACCAATTCGGCATACCGTTTTCTGCTATTGCAGAAAACTCCCAGACCACCGTCCTCCTTTTCTCCCCCAAGTGGGAGTAAGGATCGGACCCCCCAAACATGCCACTAAAATCACTAAATAAACATGGGGTGTAGCCCTCCAAGTCTACTCCAAAACCCCTCAATCAAAACATGAATCCATTAAGCATGCTGTTCTAACAAAATTCACAAAGGCATCAAGCCCAAACACAATTACTGTAGCATGCTTCAAGAACATCTACGAAAATCATACAAAACGCCCATAAATCAACATGATATCAACATGCACACATCATACATCTCATTCCCAACATTTCCCCATTTTTTGCATGATTTAAACATCATTTTCATGATTTTTCCCTCAAACCCAACATGACTCAACTGCGGAAGAAACAGAAGGAAAAACAGTAGGGAAACGCCTACCTGGCTCCGACGAGCCTCGCGTACCCTCACACCGGTGGTGCACGGCACCAGCCCAGCTCCCCACACTCGCGCGAGCTCCTCTGGCGCGCGACTCCTCCGCAGCAACCACACTCCCTCTCGCCCTCTCTCTGCTTCTCTGCTTCTCCCCCCATGCCGCACACCTCCTCTTAACACCTCCGACGCCTGCCATCCCGGAATCTCGCCGACGTCCACCAGCTATGCTTAGCTCTAGATGGAGGGGACGGAACAAGCAGTCCTCCCCTGCTAGGCTCACGAGATCTGTAGATCGGTTACGGGCGTGGAGAAGATGGGTAATAGCACGGCACCGCACCGTGGGCTCTTGACCAAGTCAAAGCCCAAGCCCAAGTGGGTCCACCACAAGCACAGGTCCCAATGCCGAACCGACCCACTGGCCAAAGAAAACACACCACAAGGGAGAAACCAAGGCACAAAACACAGAGGGAGCCCACAGCCAACAAACACAAACTGGATTTACCATTAATAAACCATACACAATAATTACAAGAAATCCATGGTTTATATTAAATGGGAAAAACCCAGACACAGATGTTACAGTTATGTATCTTATAGGGAGTGATCTTCAAGGATTATTTGAAGTCAACAGCAACCCTGAGCAACAAATTAATTAGCAAAATTTTTTATCCCAAGTGGGTCAACTGGTAGATATATTATCTGGATTTTAATTTCACCTGGTAAAGGACAAATCTATTGGCAGGCTGATCACTATTTGTCTTTTACAGTTAATTCATGTTATAAAGCTATAAATGATGGTGGACTGAGATTTCACTTGTATAAGCGCATTTGGAAGGCTTGGGTATCACTAAAAGTTAAATTATTTACTTGGCTAGTAGTATCAAATAAGATACTAACAAGGGATAACCATAGGAAAAAGGGATGGAATGGCCAATAATTATGTCCTATGTGTAATTGCTACCTAGAAACAGTTTCACATCTGTTTATTCATTACCCATTTGCAACTTCTGTTTGGAAATTTTTTGTTAATAATCTTATGTATCCAGTGTATTATTATATGAATGATCTCTTCAGTTATAAGCCTCACTGTGCCTTTGCAATATCTGATCATGGATGGCATGTGCTTATTTCGGCTGTGATCTAATGTATCTAGAAAGAGAGAAACAGTAGAATTTTTCACAATTTAGCTAACTCATGTAGGCTAACTTTACTTCATATTATTTCACTTATGTATGCTTGGACAGTTAATTTGGGCACAGGTTATGAAAAGGATGCTTTAGTACAATCCATCACAGACATGCAAAATTCTTGGAGCATGGACCAGTCAAATGTAGGGACATCTTCTGTGGATCCAAATCCTAGGACCCCTATTTTCTCAACAAATGTCTCTGCTGATGTTAGGCATTTTGAAGATCATTCCTCCTAATCTTGTTTTAATTCGTTACTTTGTGAGAAATTCTGAGAAATGGAGTTCTAAACTTAACAATTTTGGACATATTCTAGCCATACTTGTATTAACTATGGCCAAACTTATTTTGGTTCTCATTGGATCTTCTGGACCCTTAGCATTTTTGTATTATCTGGGACTTTGTTTTTGATGTTCCTGGTGGTGGACTCATAACTAGGAATTTTTAATATTATTACCGTTTCCAAAAATAATATGAAGAAAAGACAAGAAGCTATTTGCATTATTATAAGCTAGCATGTATTGAAATATATACATAAATATTTTAAAGATTTTCCTTAGATTCCTCTTTTCTTTTATACCTTACATCAATTAAATTTTTCCATGTCCAACTTAGCATTAGAAAGAAAGCCAAGGTTTTATATGCCTATTTCCAAACTTCTTGCATCCAATTCATAATCATTATCTCAGACATAATATTTATGCTCACAAAGGTGCTCTTCTAACTTTATGTAATCAACTTGGGTTAACTTAAGTTCCCTACCATCACATTGGTAGATTTTACACACGTTTTCATAAGACAAGGAAACATATAACACATGTGCTTTTCTCATGATATTCATTTTATCCTTAAAGCACATGTAAATAAATTTTCACCACGTAACAACAAGACATTGTATAATGATAACATTCTACAAGATTTTCAAACGTTTTTTTTTCTACAAAATTTCTTTAAAAAAAACCATTTTGGTACAATGGCACATGCTATTTTCTCTACACAATAATATATAAAAATGTGTATATGTATGTCAAGTCCATGAGAACTTTTTAACAAAAATTTTAGCATTTTGAAACTAAACTTGAGATCTCATAACTTTCTTATCCTTACATCATGTCATATTCATCCATGAGATGTAGATTATGCACAATAAGTATAGTAAAATATCATGTATGTAAACTTAACCATAAAACAAATCCTTGTGCAAAAATGTGAGTTTCTATTATACAAGTGACTCCTAGGATAGATTAAAGGAATTCTACGATTTTGAGGAAGAGGTAAAACCACTCACCTTTAAGAAACAACCTCCTTTTCAAGTTCTCCAACTATAGTCCTAAGTCTCTACTAAAAACCTAAGATTTATATGTGTGTATCCACCCTAAATCCCCTCAAATGAATGTTATCTCCATATTCTCCTTGTGCTCACTGGTGGAAAGAGAATGTTTGGCGATGCTTGGTAGTTTAGTGACCCCAGTGGTGGTGGAAGGAGAAGGAAGTGAGAGCCAGGGTTTTGGGAGGAAAGGAGGAGAAGAAGAGAAAAGAGGAGAAAAAATGGGTATTGTGGTTATGTTTGTCAAGTGGGGAAGAAGGATTAAATGGGTATTTTTCATACCTCCTCCTAAAGAAGGTTCATTTTGCAAAACTTCCCATCATTCCTTCATCTCTTTTTTTTGGATAAGCATATTACTCTTTATGCCATGCATCCAAGGAGCAAAAAAAAATGTATCATACACAAAAGGAAAATTATTAGTGGAAAGGTATGAAGAAGGCGATAGTCAAATATGTGTCACAGTGTTTAATGTGCCAACAAGTCAAGTCTGAGTACCAAAGTCCTACAAGGACTCTTCAATCCCTCCCCATTCTTAAATGGATCAAATAAGAACATATTATTATGGATTTTGTGATTTGTTTACCTCGTACTCCAAAGCATCATGATACCATATGGGTGATTGTGGATAAGTTAACTAAGACAACTCATTTCTTGTCAATTAAGAAAACCCTTTCCTTGGAGAAATTAACAATAATTTATGTGAACTAAATTGTACAGTTGCATGGGACTTCAACGTCTATTGTGTTTGATAGAGATCCAAGATTTACTTCAAAATTTTGACCAAGTCTGTAGAAGACATTGGAAACTAAGTTGAAGTTCTACACAGGTTTCCACCCTCAAACTGATGGACAATCAGAAGAACAATTCAAATACTTGAGGATATATTTAGAACTTGTGTATTAGATTTTTCAGGAAACTGGGATGAACATTTGTCATTGGTAGAGTTTGCTTACAATAATAGTTTCCAATTAAGCATTGGAATGGCTCCTTTTGAGGCACTATATGGTAGGACGTATAGGACACTTCTATGTTGGGAAGAGATTGAAGACAGGAAGTTGTTGGAACCTAAGTTGATACAACTGATTATTGATAAAGTCCATTTGGCCAAAGATCACTTGAGGATTGCCCAAAGTAGACAGAAAAGTAATGTAAATCATCGACATTAGGAATTCATGACGTGATTCATATATGTATCTATGTACATTCATGATCCTTTCCATGTGCTTGAAAGCTTTCCTATTGAGTTGAGAAATGATTTATCCAATGAGGAAGAATCAGTGCAAATCCTTAATCATAAGATCCAAGAGCTTTGAAACAAATTTATCAAAGTGGTTAAGGTGTTATGGAGAAATCATGGAATGGATGAAGTCAATTGGGAACTAGAAGAGAGTTTGAAAGCTCGTTATCCTGACCTTTTTCTTTCATAGCTTCAGGTATGTAAAATTTCAAGGATGAAATTTTCTTTGAGAGGGGTAGTGTTGTATTACACTTGCCAAAAAAGAGAGATGAAGGAATGATGAGGGGTTTTGCAAAATAAACTTTCTTTAAAGAGAGGCATGAAAAATGCCCCTTTAATCCTTCTCGTCTCCACCCCACCCATCCCCTCGCCGCTGCAGGGACCGTCGCAAGCACAACACTCATTTCTTCTCTCCTTTTCTCTTCTTCTTCTTTCCTCTCAAAACCCTAGCTCTCTCTCCCTTCTCCTTCCGCCACCATTAGAGGTTGCCTAAGCTACCAAACATCAATGGATATTCTCTTCCTATAGGCGAGCACAAGGAGAGTCTCGGGACAACACTCATTCGAGGGTATTTAGGGTGGAAGGAGAATAGAGGGAGAGCTATGGTTTGTAATGCCTATACCTCCTTATCCATAGTAGTTTTCTAGTTTGGATTTTTAAAGCCTCCAAGTAGTTCCTTGGAAGAGACATAGAAGAGACAAACAATGCAAATTGAGTTTTTTGTGGAAACTTAGGACTATGGTTGGAGAACTTGAAAAAGGAGTTGTTTTTTAAAGGTGAGTAGTTCTTCCTCTTTCTCAAAATCATGGTATTTCCTTTAATCTATCCTATGAGTCACTTGTATAATGGAAATTCACATTTTTGCATAAGGATTTAGTTTATGATTAGCTCTACATATATGGTATTTGAACTATACTTGTTGTGCATAACCTACATCTCATGGATAAATGTGACATGCTATGAGGAAAGGAAGTTATGAGATATCAAGTTTAATTTTGAAATGCTAAAATTTTGGTTAAAAAGTTTTCATGGGCTTAGACATACATATACACATTCTTATATATTGTTGTGTGGACTAAATAGCATGTGCCATTGTACCGAAATGGTTATTTTTTTTAGATATTTTTGATAAAAAGAAGGCTTGAAAATCTCATAGAATGTTATTATTATACCATGCCTTGTGGTTACATGGTGAAAATTTATTTACAAGTGCTTTAAGGATAAAATGAACATCATGAGAACATTGCATGTTTATGTGTTTCCTTGTCTTATAAAAACATATGTGAAATCTATCGATGTGATGATAGAGAACCCAAGTTAATTACATAAATGTAGAATAGCACTTCTATGAACATAAATATTATGTCTAAGATGATGGTTAGAAGTTGGATGCAAAAATATTGGAAGTTGGCACCTAAAACCTTCGCTTTCTTTCTAATCCTAAGTTAGTCATGGAAAAATATTTACTTAATGCAAGGTAAAAAAGAAAAGAGGAGTCTTGGGAAAATTTATGAAATTTGTATACATATATTTCATGCATGTTAACTTATAATAATGCAAATGGCTTCTAGTCTTTTCTCCTTATTATCTATGATCAATATTTGCTGCATAGAAGTGATTTGATGGAAGTTATTTATTTTAAAGTGCTTAATGAATTAATTCTCAATCAAAGAAAATCTCATACTAATGGGTGTTTGGATAACATGCTTTGTCTATCTCTATTACCTTGTGTGCCAAACTTAATGGCCTTGTGTGTCAAATTTAATGACTTTGTGTGTCAAGATAAATGGCCATGTGTGCCATGTGGCCTTGTGTGTTTAATTTGTACTTAGCAAAAGAAATGACAAATATTTTGTCTTCCTTAGGCTACGGATTTTTGACATTGGACATGACCCATTCACTTGGTGTTATTTTCCCTTAATATACTAAATATATAGAAGTGTTTATTTATTAATACATAAAAAGTGTTGGATCTTATCTAACATGATGTGAATGGACATATTCTTTTTATCTTAATGATTATTTAAAAATTCCTAGTATAGCTCTTACTTTATAGATGTATGGACACGTTTGGACAATAATCAAGGAAATGATTGTGAAGAGATGAAACTTTAGTATCATAAATATTACTAGAAGTAATATTTTAGATTATTTAAGTAGGGGAGTTTTCAATCCCTTGTTGGTTGTTCTACTCATTGAATCCTTATTGTTGGACTCATGGTTCCTTCTTCTTTTTTTCCAGTTTAGAGGCAAGAATAGCGACAACATTAACCATCTACCTTCTTAAGTATTCTTTTAGGGGTCGAGCTATTTTGTACAAAGCCATCTATCATCTAGTTTGGGTAAAGTTGTTTTTGCTTCTATGGTATTTGGAATGTAACAAGTCTAATGCTAATGTATAGGAAATATATAATGGATAATAGACGTTTCTACCTTAACTTTTAAAAGATGTTGAAATTTCTTATGACTTGTGACATGAATTATGAAATTAGTTTGGATGAAGAATGTTATTTAGATTTAAATGTTATTAAGTTGTATATGATATTTACCATCATTGTACAAGAGGGCGAAGTGTAACATTCTTAATAGTCATATTTTAGCAAGTGATCTTTACATTGCTAGGTACTTTAATCATCCCACTTCACTTCTCTTTTTTCCTTTAAGGTTCAGATTTTGGGATTTGAGCTGAGGATGATTAAGTGGAAATGTATTCTAAATTGTCCACAAGCTTTAGTATTTAATTTTGTAGTTCTACTGGAGTTGCTTATTCTTGTTTTGAATAAAGGGATTGGTTGTAGTCTCTTGAGGACCTTGATAATTCTTAGAGTAGAGTCCATTATTGTTCTTTGGATTATTTTTCTAGGTTTAGTGCTTGTAATATTATTTGATTTTCAATTAAGATTACAGTTTTACCCAAAAAAAAAAGTATGTGTGTCGTTTGCAGAAAAAAAAAAAGTATGTGTGTCATTAAAGAGTAGTTTATATCCCTCACAACATTCAAATTATAGTTATGTACCTTGTCCTTTTAAGGAAAAAGTCACATCCCTCTATATTTCTTGCACACCATGTGTCCTTGAAGTTATCTTTTTCAAATTAACGTTTTTTTTTTTTTGTTATCGGTTTAGATTGAATACCTTTGGATTCGAACTCGGGAGGCGTGGCGAGTTTTTACCATCTTCCAATCACTGTGATAATGAGGCATTGTCCTTTTTCAAATTAACGTTATACCATTCTATTTTCTCTAAATTGCAAAAACATGTGACTTTTTTAGTTACCGTAAATCGAAACCCTCATCCTCCTTTCTACTCTTTCTACTTCTCTTGTGTCCCATTAGGGTTTGATTCAGGACAACTTGAAAAGCTATAGGCTTTTGTTATCTACAAAGAGGTAAAACATAATGTCCCAAAGATGAGATGAAACTTTGATGGGACTAAGCCCACTCCATCTCTTACATGATTGTAGGTAGCTCATCTCTTACATGATTGTAGATAGCTTGAATGGTTTATGTGCAAATGCCAAAAAACAATGCATTTACATATGTAAGAATGTGAAAAACTATTGAGCAACTATTGGATTGATAGTATATCACTTGCATCGTCTTTATAGATAATAAAACTAAATATCTCAAAAAAAAAAAATCATGATTGGAAGTATTAATATTCATATGTTTACTTAATCCTTTCTTCCTAAGTTGATTAGAATGGTTAGGTTCATAAAGTAATGATTAAATTTATAATAGATTTTAAGGTATTAGATATAAACAAGAATACTATAGAGCATTTCTTACAATAAAAATAAAAATAATAAATTTAAAAAACAGATAAAGTCAAAGTTTTAAAAATATTAGATGTTCTTTTAAAAGTTTCAATATCACTAGAATTACTCATTGTTTTTTGAAATGATGATATATGAATTAGAAACTTATGTGTGAGTTGTGAATAGGGGTGTAAGCAGATTGGGTTAAGACTGATCAAAGTTCTATCCTTACCTTCACCTGTAAAGTAAGAGGTAAGGCAAATACTTGTCACTACTTGTGTGTTAACTAGTCATGTGTAGAAAATATCTCTATTCTTATCCATTTCAAACTGACTAGATTAAAGGAGATGAACGGATCATACCTAACTCACTTACAGCCATTGTTGTGAAACCAATCTTGTGAAACCCATCCAAGTACTGGCCACATTGGGTCCATGGACCAGGTTCAATTTTGTTTAAATTAATTGGGTATATGTGCTGGGCATTCTGGCCGGCCCAATTGTTGTTTTGCACATTGCTTGCTTCAGGGTCATATTAGGTTCAATCTACATAGCCGACAGTTTTTTTTCACTCATTTGTTAGCTTTTGTTGCATAAGTCATTACATCTTTTACAGATCTCCAAGTGGTTGCACCACATATTTCAATGATACATTTTATATTTATTATCAACTTTAGTTAATCAAGATATAATGTTGTTTTTAATGTTTTTGAGTTTGGTCTATGGGTTAATATTTATACCTTTTGGTAATATGTTTTGAACTAGAATTAGTCATTGTATTATGAACTAGTAATTTTCGGTTTTCTGCAATTCATTATGAGTTCCAAAGCATCATCATCCATTACATATGTCTAATATATTGTAATATTTAAAAATTTACCAACAATTCTATTACAATAAAACTTATAAAACACTCTAACAATATTTTACTAGATATATATTATTAATAATGTAATATTATGGACTTATTATACTAAGATAAACCTTTGTCTATTATGGAGCATCTATCCTTAGAATATTTACTAGTGTATATACAATACGTAAAATGCAACACATTATTGGTGTGTTAAGGATTATCTTATTGGATCTCTAAGAAATATTTTATTTTTTATATTTAATATCTTTTAAAATGGTTGAAATCTTAATAATAATATATATTTCTTTAATTTATTTTTATTAATCTATATTAAATAGGATTGAAAGAATTTCGTTAATTTCTAATTTATTACGTACTCTATATTTAATTTCTAGTTCATGAAGAAAATACACTACTTGAAATTTCCATCAATAAAACAACAAAAACCACTCATGGTAGTTCATAATAAGTGCAAAACCATTAAACCACACATTAAATGTAACTTTACAGTCTATTCTAGGGTTAAAAGGTGCATACCAACATGTACCATGAAAAAGGTAAACTA
Organism: Posidonia australis; assembly: GCA_024699735.1. Classification (NCBI taxonomy): domain Eukaryota; kingdom Viridiplantae; phylum Streptophyta; class Magnoliopsida; order Alismatales; family Posidoniaceae; genus Posidonia; species Posidonia australis. Next base: position 874 of record JAMKQA010122475.1, on the reverse strand, counting down.
AAACAAATAATTTTGTATTAAAAACTACAAATTAATATATGTTTAATTTTGTCCATGATAGATATATCATAAACACAATCAATTTAAGCTCCATGTAACCTCTAAATACACCTTTTATCATATTAGCATTTTGTTTTCCATCCTCCGAGCACATATAAAGAAATGGATGCAAATATGTTTTGGATACTTTTTGAATAAATACAAACGAAAATGGATAAAAATATAATTCAAATATGGGAAAAATGAATACATACAATGCCTAGTATGGTTATAAACCTCATGAAATATCAATATAATAACAATAATTCATAAATTATAGATCCACAAGATAAATATCGACTTGATAAAATATAAACATAAACATATTAAATAAATTATAGATATATAATAACCACAAATATAGTGCAAATGGAGTATAAACCAAGCGAGTTTTGGGCTTACCTTATTTTATTTGTTTTCAAATTTTGAATATGAATACATTATAGAAATGCTTTGATATGATAACTAGTTTCTATATTCAAGACAATATTTTTCTGATCGAATCAAATGACAAGTGAATATGTGACTTAATGAATAAAACAAAATCAATTATGGGTATGTCAATTCATTTATGAATAATAAATAACATTTTTCATAATTATAACTACCTAATATAATATTTTTCAACTTAGATAATTAAATTAAGTTTTAGTTACTATTAGTAGCATAATAATTATTTTTAGATCTATTATTCTGACTTATATGTATTGTCAATGGAATGGTTAAAGTTTTTGCACGAATAAAAAATAAAATTAGTTTTCAAAATCAAACAAGTGGCCTAATCACCTCACAAACAATTCTTATGCTTCTTCTTTTTTTGCTGAGCTAGTGGTTT
>JAMKQA010122474.1:0-16102 GCA_024699735.1 Posidonia australis | reverse complement strand
GACAAAATAGGGCTACATAATGCCAAAAGAGGTTACATATTCTATGCCTTAGCCTTCTTAAATACTAGGGCACCTAAATGGTCTAATGACCAAACTAACCCTGAAACAAAGACATAATTCAAGACATATTTACAACACATGTCCTAAAACTGAGTTGGCTCATCTTCTCACCATTTTGTGTCGGCCATGTCTCGAAACCATTAAGTGTAGACTTTTTGGAATCTGTGGTGAATCATTTTAGAGTGAGCTCTCTATTTCAAGAAATGTTCAATGGGGATATCCTTCTTACCTTTGAGCCAATCTTGTCCCGAGATCAACTCCAAGGAAGGACATCTATAGATATCCCATTTTCGCATTTCCCAAGGTTCATATAGGATAAAACCCTTGAGGCGTCCCAGATCATATGGCTAAGGATCTCTAACTATTTTTCCTGATTTTCCCATCGAATTTCTGAAGTTTTTTCTTATTATTAAGAGATCTCTGTGGGTTCAACTAAAAGTCAAGGGGAAAAATTCAAAAAAACCCATAAGTTGCCATCTTGAAAGGTGACAAGATTAGTTGCCACTTTGAGAGGCAACAAAAGCAGTTGCCACCTACAAAGGCAACCATACTAGTTGCCATGTTAATAGGCTATGAGTCTCATCACTACATATATAGGCAACAAGAGTCCTGTACTTCTCTCTCTAAATAATTTGTCATCCTAAGCTTTAATATAATATATGGAACATTTACAAATATTATCATTGTCTTTCCCATAATTATTATAATTTCTATAATTTTTCAGCATTTAAATATCGATGTATATCATATAAATCATTATAAATACCAAATAAATCCAAAAAAATCTAGAAATTTGGATGACTTGATAATTAAAATTACTTATCTTTATTTTACCAAAATGAGATTTTATGATAAGTTATCACATTTTAATGTTATAGCTTATATTTAATTCATGATAATGCTAATAAATGAAGATAAAATCAAAAATATCTAACTAATTGCCAATCCATTTTAAATCAAATACATCATTTATTTTAAATTGATTTTCTTGTAATTATTAAAGATTTAATTTTTAAATCCAACTTACTTAACATTTTAAGTGGATTATGAAATTGGAAATTAATCTAAACTATCTTTCAATTACGAGTATGAATTTTCAGGATTGATTTGGTCAATATTTGATAATAGATTCGTAATGGATATTTTAAGATCTTGATTTTCAAAATTATACCTTTTACTAGCTGGTTGCCACATGGGCTGGTGACTAGCTGACATGATAGATTTTTTGCCATGCAACTGTTAATTCACCACATGTGCCGAATCTAGGATCTCCTATGCTGTTGCATGTATGTTTGGCAACTCAAAGATTCTATCACCTTTCATATTGGCGACGAGATATATAAAAGATTTTTTGCCATATTTTACAAGTTTAATCCTGGTCCTTGATCTATATCTCAACTTTGATGAGATCTCTAGCCCTCAAACTCTATAAATTGACCCCTAGGTTAAGCGTTTGATAGGGAGGCATGTTTTCAAATCTTAAGGAGCCAGTTCAAACCCTAGAGAGAGAGAGAGAGAGAGAGCCATAGCCCAACTCAGTCCAAATCCCCTTGGAAGTATCTTAGATCCACTAGAGATCATCTTGTTTAAGCCAAAGCACATCTTGGAGCTCCGCTAGGCTTCCACTTCCTCATCCATTCCACAGCATATGAGGGTGAAGGGAGTATCTTCCAATGATTGCATTTTTATTTTAACATAAATCCATTGCATGTTATTGATATAGCCCATGGCATTATGCATGCAAGGACAACCCCTTGGCTAGCATTAATCTAGTTATTCATGTTGTTTATTTCTTTTTTTGATTCTATTTACTACATCTAGTCTAATCCATATCTATTTTTCTTGTTTGTTTTTGAAGGGAAAGATTACTACATAAGCATGAGGACACCGCTAGGTAGCATCCTACTGCTGACCTAGTGAACCGAGAACCCACACAACCAACTCCATCGCAACTTCTACAGGTGTCTTGTCAGCCATCCTCATTAGCGAAAGACAAGTGGCGATCACAAAGAGTTATCAAAGTGAGTGGACACCACGACAACTTTACATCAACCCACAAAATCCCATCCACAATGTTCTATTCTATTAGAACTTGATAGACTACTAATTTCAACAGGGATTCAAGGATCGATTTGCTACCTTCTATGAGGATATGAGGGCACAAGAGGTAAGCCGACCTTGTAAGCCTAAACATTGTTACAAACATGGTTTCTTTTTTTTCTATAGGTGAGGTGACGGAAAGCGACATTAATGGTATATTTATTTATTTAAGTGATATTAAATTGCTTTGTACTATGCCTAACCAATGCTTGTATTTACTTGTAGGTAGGTGCCCTAGTGGTCATGTGAACTTCAAGTCCAGTGACAAGTTCAATATGGACTTGAAGGTTGTGGATATATTTAGTGATGAGGGTGTAGGAGGCACTACTAGTTCTGCCTTAGTCCTTCCTATGCTTGCACCACTCTGACTCAGATTTCCCGTCGACTGGGCCACAGGCTAGCTCGCACTGCTGCTACAGCTGCTTAGGATAGAGTTTTTGACTCAAAGGAGGAGTGGGACCTACAAGATGATGATAAGTCTAGCCCGTTCTTGTTATTTAATTTGTTTTGTATTATTTTGGCTTGTTATACATTTGATATTGACATGACATGGACTAAATGCTTTGCTTGATGAGTATAATGATCCTTTATTCTGTTCTCTACCTGTATATGAGAGTAATGGCATATAGGTTCTCTTGTTAGGTAGCTTGGAGAACATGTGCCAGTTAGGCGAGCGAATTACTGATATTGAACTATAGTCTGTAAAATTGAAAATTTTCACCTCAAATACCAACACTGGTCAGTTTTGTCTAGAACTGTTGCTTTTAACGTACACCTTCGACTAGGACCTTTATAGTACGATGATTTAATCCGCGTTGGAGAGTCACTCAGCACACTAGCTTGAGCCTTCCAGACTCTACCATCATTTGCTTAGATGGCCTATTCACGTGACACCACCTGCTTTACTCGACTGCTTGTGACTAGGATGAGCCATATCACCAATTTGCTCCCATTCTCCTGTTCCTATCCTCCTTTCGTTGGCTGTGGGTGACTTGGTGGACTTGCGCACGTTCGGGAGTGATGAAGAATGGTAAGCAGGCATCCATGCCTATCAATGCATACCCACACTCCTCTTTCTTTGTGCTTTCTAAGAAGGTGGTTATTTTGTAGGTGTTCTCAACGATGGTAACACCAGTGCACTATGCTGAGGCTCTGCATGCTTGGATAAGCAAGCTCACTGTCGAAGATCGTGAAAAGCTCTAGCTCTAGGGTATCACCTCAAGATTTCTAGGCATCACCAATGTGGAGGTGAGTAGATAACTCCTGCACACTGTTGCCCATTTCTCGAAGCCAACCTACGACATATTCCATTTTGAGCAATTGGAATTGACACCTACATTTGAAGAGGTGTGGTGGATTTGTGGCTAGTCAAAGCTGCTTGGGCCTACTATGTTTATGCATTGCAATGGCTACGCATTAGTCTTGAATCTACTGATTGGAGTGTAGACGGGAGAGTGCAGGCGTCGCCTTATCTTTTCAGATGGCCCATCTCCTATGTTGTGTTTAGAGTATTTTGATGAGGTGGTGTGGAAGCATGCAATGTTGGGCGATTAGCTGGTTTTTAGTCATGGTATGATGATTGTTGCCGTAGATGTAGCTGAAATTGTGCTGGTGGTGGTGACCCGTCCAAAAGATCTTGCCCCACTTATTCTTGCTGAGACTTATCAGGACTTGGATCTCTCTCTGCATCGTTGCTGGCACATTTACGACGTTGGAGCTCTAGACTAGGTAAAAGAGGCTACTTGACTGTCACCTTTCCTAACCTTCCATTAAGTGCTAATGCTGCATAGTTTAAAATAGGTCTAGCTTACAGAGCATATGGGAGTAGAGGTTCTACGCCCCCAGCATTCTACTTTTGTGGCCTACTATGTAACAGGCACTCTCGAACCATCCCCAGTGTCCGTGAGATGTATGAGAGATTGGAGAACAGGATCATGGATAGTGTAACTTGGTGCATCGTCCCTTCTACTGTAGATCCCTTTGCTATCTTCTTCAATGACAGCGACATGAGATTAATTATTCTACAAGGGCTTACTGGGGGTGTGGAGTACCAGCCTATTCACATGATGCATCAAGTGGGCTAATGTCAAGACTTGTTCAACCAAACCCTGATGCCTGGCCACTTCTAACTATACCCGCTCAGCTTTTTTGCCATGATTATGGAGTTGTCTTCCTTGTTGCATTGCGGTATATACTCCAACCGCAATGCCATCATGAAGGGCATGGATTCATTGCTAAATATGAGGCTGAGATCTTGGAAACATGGCCCATATGCAAGATTCCACCTGGCCCACCATTATTCCTTGATGTTTGAAGCTCCAAAATGGTGCAGAGTAGCTCGGACAATTGATGAATTGTTTGTTTCTTCCATTTCAATGAGTGGAATCTTGGTTTGAATTTGTATGAGTGACGATTATGTATAACTGTTCTTGAAGGCTACTTTATGTCATATTATCATTTCCCATGCATATCTATGACCATGCTGGTGGAACCCTACATGACTCTTTAGTGTGTGGAAACACACGAAGAATCCCAATATGGTCATGGCAAAGATGGTGAATTTGAGGAAGAAGACTCGACTCAGAAACACCAAAGAAGGATAAGAAAGGGTAAGGAAAAGTAGTTGCCACCTAGTCCTTTAATAAAAAGATGAGGAAAACCAAACACAAAGAAAACCCAGAGAATGCAATGCAAAGAGACACATGTGTTCTCCATGCCTAATGGATGCGGCGCGTAAATCACTATGGGCTAGAGAAAGGATAAGGATTATTGTTACGCATGGAGAAGGTATTAGCCAACCCCATACGCTCGAAGAAATCTTTCTTTCAAGGTTAATTACTTGCTCATGACCTAGTGTGTGTATGCATGCCTAAGATGAATGTGAAAACATGACATAAATCTCTTTGAAGTAGGGAATAAAAGAGAAATGATAAGAAAAATTATCCAATAGACAATGTAGGCATTGAAAATGCTACTTTACTATACCCCCTTGGGTGATGGGAAAATCATGAAAAGTCTAAAATGTTCAGAAAGTGTTACTCAAAACATCGAAAGCTAAGAAAATCTAAGAAAGATAATCCATATTCTAGTCCATATTAGTATTGTCAAGCCTATTAATGTATGCCCTTGGGTGATAAACTCCCAACACAAATCATAAAATCGGGAAAATCATGAAAACAAAAAAATATGAGGAAAAAATGATAAAATCGTAGAGAAAGGGCATTTTTGGCAATTCATTCCAAAAGATTATTTGTCCTAGGATGGAATGGGGATTACTGAGGAATCCAAAGGAAAACCAAGATGTCAAAGAATCATCAAATCAAGAGGCTAAGAATTAGTTATAACAGCCTGGATTCTTGAGCCACACGTTGATGATTTTTGCTAACTAATTCTATTTCTAAAACTACTTCCCTTAACTGCCAGCTCTTCTCGCCATGACTGCTTGTTGGTTTCCATTGTGTTGGGAATCGCATGACCAATCACCAGTCTTGCTGTTGAACTCTGATCAAATCACGACATGTAGGCTTTCGAAGGTTTAATGCTCGATCGGAGAAGCAATAGGGATGCAAGCGAACCTCACTCAAGCGATCAAAGGAAGGATTGGATTGCTAGACCTCCTGCCCGGTCCACCTCGTTGAAATGCTGGTCCACTGGTTCTAATGAAAGTGATGAGATCAATGGAACCTCAACAAGGCTAGAGAAGAGAGTCTAGAGTTCCAATGAGCTAGTATGGGCACTGAGGAACTTCTCCATGCGATCAGATTACAAAGTAGTGCTCTAGATCACCCTTGCCACTCAACACGCCAGTGTGAGCATTGGCCGACCACAAAATGGGATTAGCGTGCATCATTGATAACTAGAGAGGCATGGGAGGTAGAAGAAGAGCATCGGGAAAGCAAGGATGAAAGAGGAAAAGTAGAACCACATGATCAAACCAATGGAAGAATCATCCAATCCTTCATTGATCAACCTCGCCGACGTGAACACCCTCATCCATGGTCGACAAGTTCCGTCTGGTGTGCAAGGAGGTAAAGGAGATATGGAAGATGCACAAACATGGATTTCAATCAATCAAGCACACTGAAACACTTGTCTCCATCTCGGATTGCCAGTGTCGATGGAGCATCGATGTGCTATGTGGCCTGGTCTACGGCGACGAAGAGAAAGAGAGTGAGATTCTCCATGGCACGTTCATGAAGGTCTTGAGGTTGACAAACCTCGCTCCCGAGCCCAAGTGAATATAGAGAGGAGAGACTCCTCACCACCGTCACTCGTAGTGGATGCTGGAGAAGAGGGGAATCGACGTCGGAGATCGACTCCCGATGACTCAAGTGCTCACACAAAGGCCAAATGGGAGTGGAGAGGAGTGGGAGACTTACTTGTGATGCACCATGGATCACCAGAGACTCCTCAAAACTTGAGTGACGTTGTCAATGGCTGAACTCGTCGCTAGAGGCACCAATGCTAGAATTCGATCGCTAAGGGAAGTCTAGAGCTGGAAGTGGAGGTGGGCGATCCCTCTCTCCTCATCCCTCTAGCACGACACAAAAGCCTTTCAATAGGTGACGAGAGCGATCTAGGGCCTTGGATGTGTAATGGCCAGAGGTGAGCGATGACGATGACGTCCAGGCAATTGAATTGGTAAATTTGACACTAGGTTAAGGGCATAAATGTCCCTGGAGGCAAGAGGAAAGCAGCTAGATCAAATCCTAACCATTGCTAGTAGAAAATTAAGTAGTTAAGCAACAAAAGAGACTTTTCCACCCTTCAGCACAGAGACAGGGCAATTTGCCATCTATTTCCACCACTTACTACCGCATGCTTGGAATCTTTAGCACATATAACCGAAAGGAAATTCTGCTTGGCCCAATAAGAATCAACTATGTAGCCTCTGAGCTCGTTGACCATCCCATTAAGGACCAATTGGGAACCAATGGTAAATATGAACATTACTGAGGCAATTCAAAGGTCACATCGTCTCTTCTAGATCTATTCAAATCTACCTGTAAAATCCATGGTGTCTACAGTATCTCTATACATTATACTCATATGGTGGTTCCCTGATTGTGTTTGAGATACAATAGCAATTCAGCATCATTTGGGTCATCAGCTTTAATTTCTACATATCGTGCTAGCAAGCCTTGCTTGATGGTGTTGTTGGGAATGGTCACTTACTGGATTCGATTAAATGGTCTACTTGCAGGCATCGCTAGTTGGAAGCAACTGGAGAGAAAGCCGACTGTTGCTACAACCAACTGTCTAACGGACTGATAACTTGTTGATCTCCTTTTGTGGGCCTAAGGATGCCTTCTTCGGCCTAAGGGCCTACTCTTGGGATTGCTATCATGTTTGCTCTATTATACTGACTACGACTGATACTCTTAATTCTAATAGGCATATTATCAGTAGATTCATTGGCCTGGCTCAAGGTGCTGCCCTTTAGAGTGTAATATCTTTAGATTAGTTACTGCAATTGATTCATGCTAGCCTTTGCTTGGTTGGCAAGCAGTTGATAGACCTTCTAGCGGAAGGGCTGACTAATATGTTTGCCCCGAAAGGGCTGACTAGTATGTATGCTTAACAAATGATTTATGAGATTTTTGATGTCCTTAGTATAAGGAATGCTTTTAGCACCTGTAAATAAGGGGGGAGGTAGTCCCAGGTCTCAAAAGACTCTATCTGAGCTCCTTGATTGTAGGTGGCACTCTAAAAAGGGTGGTGTTGTGATCTGAGATCCATGCCAAACCTCACATGACCCTACCTGTACTTTTTTACTATTTCTATTTTCTTTTGCACCCTCATAGGCACACAGGCTCACTCTATCCCTATCTTGGAGGTAATAGCCAATTTTTTAGTACAAGAAGGGGTGGCTAGGCCCTTTGGAAATGTGGGTTTCCCAAGCATTCAGTTTGACTCCTCTCCAAGGTGAGTCATAAGGATAGTGTTATTCTAGCCGCCTCTCTCACTAGGATTAACTTCTATCTATGCCTTCTTTTGGATTCTTTTATGCCCTTCCATAGGTATATATTTTTCTTTCGGCTCACATTCTCATACTATCCCTAGCATTTTATTCTCCCTCTAGAGATGCAAGTTCCATGGGTTGTTTGGATACTTTGTCCAACTCACAATGGATGGTAGCTCCCTCACCAACTAGATTACCTTGATAATGTCAATTGCGGAGGCACCAAACCATTCTTATGCCGGCAAGCATAATTTGATTTTCGTCACTGAGCCATGATTAATGTTGATGATGCCAATGATGCTATTTTATTTATGCTATGTATGCTCGATAAGAAAGCAATGGAATGTATGCAAAAGTGTAGAGTTGTATGAATTTAAATGCAATGCAAGCATGTAAATGTGAAATTAACAAATGCATGAGTGCAGAAAAAGAGAGCTTTGCTGGGAAAGGATATAGCCTCCAGTCACTAGTAGTACATCTTCAGGTAGCACGTGTTGATTGGTTCGGTCTTCTCAACATCATCCATGTCCTTTGGGATTGCAACACTCCGAAGAAGATCTACTAGATGACAAATAGGCAGTGCCAATTAGGCCTAAACATGTTGTGGGCATCGGGGAGATGGATGGCTCGCAATAATAAGTCACCTAGTGTGATGCTTCTGGGTTCAACTTTCTTCTGATATGCTTTAGGCATTAGCCTTTGGTAACACTTGGCATGGTGAATGGCTTGCAATCTGTGCTCATCTATCAGGTTCAACCGAACACAATGGTATTTGATCCATTCTGCCTCCTCTAGTTCTACTTCTATCAAGATCCTAAGTGAAGGTATTTTCACCTTGATGGGTAGAACTGTTTCCATGCCATAGATTAGTGAGTATTGAGTAGCCCTAGTCGAGGTCAGGACTAAGGTTTTGTGAGCCCATAGTGCATATGGGAGCTTATCATGCCAGTCCTTATGAGTCTCTACCAACTTTTTCAAGATTTTAGTGAGACTCTTGTTGGTAGACTCAACTGGTCCATTCATCAATGGACAGTATGGAGAGGATCTGTGATGTTTGATTTGAAGATTCTATAGGAAGTCATCAACTCTCTTCATCATGAAATTGCTTCTATTGTTAGAAATGATCGCATGTGGAACCCTATACTGAGCATTGATATTATACTTGATGAACTTCTTCGACACTGTGGTATTAACGATTTTATAGGAGGCCACCTCTACCCATTTGGTAAAGTAATCAATAGCCACCAGGATATAACAGTGTTCGTTGGAGGCTACTGAATGGATGGCACTGATGACATCTATTACCCAAGTAGAAAATGGCGATGATGAGGACATATTTTTTAATTGCTATGGGAGAGCATGAATGAAATTCCCATGGATCTGGTAGTTGTGGTATCTTTGAACGAGCTAGCAACAATCTGTTTCCATGGTTGACCAAAAATAGCCTTGTAGCATTATCTTCTTGGCTAGATGCACCCCATTCATGTGTAGGCCACATGTCCCTACATGTAATTGCAACATCAAAGCGTCAATCTCTCGCTTGTCTACACAGTGTAGGAGCATCTAATTATAAGATCTCCTATAAAGGTGTCTTGCTCCATGCACATATTTTGAGGCTAAGAAAGCTATGATCTTTCTATCCATTGTCGAGGCATCAAATTGGAGATTGTTGGATTCTAAGAAGACATTAATGTCATGGTACCACGATAGCTGTTTTGCTAGATGAACTTCTTCTCTACGGAAGCAGTGGGCTAGTTGTTCCTGACGAGCAATTGATATGTCAACTACACGATCCTTTGGTATTGAGAGCTAGGTTGCTAATGTTGCTAAAGCATTTGCATAGGCCTTCATGGCCCTATTCATGAAGGAGAAGTGAATGCCTTCAAATTCAGCAATGAGCTTCAGTAGATAGGAGTGGTACAACACTAGCTTGGGGTTTTTGGTCTTCCTGTTTCCATTGACATGGGAGATGACCAACATGGCATCGCCGTGGACATAAATCTTCATGCACCATATTCAAGTGCAGCCTGCAACCCAAGGATGCATGCTTCGTATTTTGCTATATTGTTGGTGCATTCAAAGGGCAATTTCTTTGCAAATGGAATCAACTATCTTTGAAGCATTGCCAATGCTACACCAATGCCCATACCTCTCTTGTTAACAACACTATCAAAGTATAGGTGCCACTGCAGTTTGTCATGTGATTCCCTAGGGTCCAAATCATCTAGGGTGAATAGAATGTCTTTGTTTGAGATATGCATTTGCAAGGGTATATACTTTGGCAAGGATAAATCAACCAAGTGATCTGCCATGGTCTGTCCCTTAATATTTCTACGTGGCAAAGGTGATGTCATATTGAGACAATCAGACCTACCACTTGATGCACCTACCTATAAGTGCTAGCTTTTGGGATAGGTACTTCATTGGATCATGCCTGCATAGGAGCAAACTAGGATATGTCATCATGTAGTGTCTTAGGTGCTGAGTGGCCTAGACAAGGGATAGGTAGACTGTCTTGATAGTGCTGTGCTTAGCTTCACAATCATTGAATTTCTTTCTTAGGTAGCATATAGCTCTTTCCTTGTGCCCTGATTCATCATGTTGTCCTAGAATGACACCCATGGAGTACTTTGTGATTCAATGGTATAAAAGTAGAGGTCGATCGGGCATGGGCGGAACTAGCACTGAAGGTTTGGTCAGTGGCTTCTTGATTTTATCAGATGCAGCCTGACATTCTTTGCTCCAACAGATGTGTGCATTCTTCCTCAGGAACTTAAAGTTTGGTTCACAAATAGGAGTGAACTATGCAATGAACCAATTATTGTACTGTAGTCACTCCAGTAGACTATATGACCATGCTGACGACTGGACTTTGAGTGATCGAGGTGCATGAAAATCGATAAGGTTATGGTGAACATGGTGAATCTGAGGAAGGATACTCAACTCAAAAACACTAAAGCAAAACAAAGATGGATAAGGGAAAAGGGAGTCGCCACCTAGTCTATTCGGGATCGAAAGATGAGGTGAAAAAGATGCAAATGAGCATATATGGATGCTCCATGCCTAATGGACATGACACAATGACCATTGTGAGCCAGAGGAAGGGTAAGGACTCCTGTTATGTATGAAGAAGATGTTAGGCACCCCATACACTCGAGAAATCGGTGTTTTTTGGCTAATCACTCACTTGTGTCGCCAATGCTAATGCATGCTTGCCTAAGAGTAAGATGAATGAATGCTACATGTCATGCTGATGTGAATGCAGCAGAAAATGATGCGATCTAGTCCACAATCATGCTATATGAATTTTGGATTGTCAGTTAGAAGAATTCGCTATAGTAAACATCATCACCCTAACTAATGGATACAAGGTGTCAGAAAACATGGAAAGAGAACCATGCATTGCAGGCGAAGATAAGAAAATGCAACTAACAAAGGTAACCATGCAATATCATAAAAGAAAACACAACAATACGATGCTTGGAGCTTAGTTGTGTAGTCTACACGGAACTGAGTGAAATGCGTGACCTTTCCATGTCGATCTTCCATGTTGGTCCCACACACTGGCTAGACACGCTATTGGGATTTGCAAGAGTTTTCATAGAATAGACTTGCTAGCTTCTCATCACTCTAGATCGAAATAGAATGACGTAAAACACTAATGCAATGTATGGAGAGAATGATGGGATGCAAGGAGACATTCCTAGATGCTTATATGCAAATGAGGACGAGTGGATGCACCTATTGACCAACCTCATCGTCGGTTGGGTTTCACCGGTGAGTTGGTTTGCAAACTCAAGCCTTGAGGCTCCATCAAGGTGTTGTGGTGCTTTTAGAGGACTAACGGGGTAGGATGGAGATGAATGGATGCAAAGTTGATGAGAATGGATGCAATGCACACCTTCCACCATCCTCACCATGTCTTGTCAGTGGCCATGAGCTCAGCTAGCCATGTCAGTGGCAAGGAGCGTCAAGTAACCATCCAGAGTGACTAGGAGAAGAGAGAGGAAGGTGATGGCACACTAGAAGGGAATGAATATGAGTTCATAGGCCATCAACCATATTCGAATGGTTTGAACCCATCGTCGATGGAAAACATGATGTAGACAATTGAATGCATGGTGAAAAACATGCTAAATCCAGGTAAATTATGTGATTGGAAGCACAATGACATAGAGGAATTACGGAGAATTGAAAATTGGCATGTTCAACAGGGGAAGAGAAGTAGTTGTGGGTGAAGGGTTGTTCTTCCTGATGGTAGATCGCGACGACGTTTCCTCAATTGATGGCACATGGCGATGACAAAGGTGGGTGTGGGGGACTATGGTGATGTTGGGGAGAGGTTCAATGAAGTAATGCAGGGGCAAGTGTGGTTTTCCAGTGATTTGGGTGTGGTGGTGTGGAGGTGGCAATTCCAACTGGAGATGGAGGTCACTGGATGGTCAGAGATGGCCTGTGGGTGGTGTTTGGGGGCATCAATGATGGGGGACGCTCTGCCAGAAAGGCCAAGAAGTGCTCCATGGTGAGGAGGGAACAATGCAATCAATGCATGGCCGAGTGAGTTTGGTGTATGTTCTAGATAGTCGATTGAAATGAAGTTGTGGTCGAAACTGGTGGCTGATGACCAAAGGAGGCTATGGATGCTCGAGTAGGGATGGCTAGTGTGGGGTGGACTGCCGAGTGCCAAGAGAGGGAGCTTAGATGTGGGAGAGACTATTTTATAGAGGGAAGAAGAGGTGTTGGTCAATGGATTTGAAAAAAGGATTAAGATGGGATTTCATTGGGTTTTAGTTTAGGAAAAGAGGCATGATGGTACCAGTATATCAAGGAACACACTCAGATCTATGCCAACCAATGGGAAGAGGTGGATTGGTGGTCCATTAGGTGAAATGACCAATCGAACCTTCAGTAGATTAATTACTGACCCAGGACACTACATCGACTTCCCGGACGACCTACCCATGTGCTCAATTCACGTGGCATATATGTGCTGGTCAGATACGCTTGGGCAACGTTATGGTCTTTTGGTTGGAATCTAAGCTCACTTCATGAGTGTTGGGCCATCAATCGAGCTTGGGTTTTGGAGTTTTGAGATAGGTTTATGGTGTTGGGTTTGGATTTAGGGTTTTGGGGGTTGATTTTGGGGTGTGAAATGGGCTTTGGTGTGGCAAAATGCCTTGACTCCATTGGTGCACTCTTCCGACGGAATCCACCTGTGAGTGGCTACCAAAGTGAGTTGTTTATAGATGCCCCTCTTGAGCGAGGTTGAGGGATGGAGGGAATTTGGACTGATGCTCATGGTTGACAAAGACACCCCACTTGGTGCTTGTGGGATGGTGGTGTTTGCTATTGGCACTAAGTCATTCATCGGTGGATGCACCAAATGACATGACCAGTTGGTAAAATGTAGATGAAAATGTTAAAATGTTGCTAAAAATGTGAGTGTGAAAACAATGAAAAAAACACAAATGCTGAGATGCAAATACAAGTGCAAACATGATGTCGAAAACATGAGTGTTGACAAGGATCGAATGCCAAAATGAGAAAGCCGATGCAAATGCAATGCTGACGTGCAAGTGCTAGTGCTAATGATGCATTCTAATGTGGAAACACAATTGGAATACAAATGCTTGTGTTGCGTGCTATTGCTTGCAGATGATGAATTACTACTGCAAATGATATATGCCGAATGTTGATGATGATATGTGTTGAGCTCCGTTGGGGATATGCATAGCTCTGCATGATGCTAATGTGAATGTGTGTAATGCTAGTGTAATGATGCAAGTGTAGTGTGGGTGATGATTGTGCGATGTTGGGTTGGCAATGCCAAGGATATTGTGTCGAGCAAATAGTGCTATAGAGGATTCACTAGCACTCTAGCTACGGGAAGCATGCCAAGCACATGATGCCAATGAGGTGAAGATGCAAGTGAGGTGGTATTAGGTAACAATGAAGTCGATTTTCTGTATGCGATGTTGTGGATACCGCACCATGCTAGTAGTGCTACAAAGGATTCACTAGCACTAAATGCTGCGAGAGGCATGCTAAGCATGCAATGCTAATGAGTTGATAATGCATGTGAAGTAGCATTGAAGGTGATGCATGCAGTGTAGAACATACCAAACTGAGCAAGTAGTGTTGCAAAGGATTCACTAGCACTCAATGCTATGGTAGTCATGCCAAGCACCTTGTGTGGGGTGAGATGTTGGGTGCACAAGGTCGAGGCATGATGTTATGACACTAAAGTGGGGGTGTCAAGGCAGTGCTATTGCGATGCTTATGCAATGCAGCATGATGTGATGTGATAAGATGCAATGCTTACGCAATAACGTGCGTTGATATTTGATAGTATCCTCTTGCGATGATATGCAAAGAGATGTAGTGAGGTGCAATAATATGTCATGCTTACAAAGGGACACATAATGATATGCAATGGATGTCATGAAATGCAATGACATGCCGTACTTGTATGGGCATGCAATGACATGCAGTGAAATGCAATGGAGTGCAATGGAATGCTATGGAATATCTAGTGACAACATCAGGGATAATCAACCGAAAGAGGGGCATGATAAACCATGGGACTTGCACATGGAGTGGTGTTAGACAAGTTTAATGGGCCCACCAATCGAGGGAGGGCATGATAAGTTGATAGACTCATTATTGAATAGCTAGGGTGATCAATCTGAGGAGATGAGGGGCGTGAAAAGGACTGATGGGCTTGCTGATTGGATAGTGACGGCTATCAGCCTAAGGAGGGCATGCTGAGTCTAAAACCTACCAGCTAGAACATGAAGCATGAAGGAGATGATAGGCCAACGAGCCTATCAAGTAAGAGGGGCAGTGATGGATCTACGAATTGTTACCAAAGATGCGAAAAGTATCGAGAATACTACACCTGAAAGTATGGCAGAGGTCTAAAGATGATCCCATGGTAGCTAGGAGTGGTAGTCGAAAGGAAGGGAGAGATGATACCTGGTAGCTAGGAGTGCTAGTCAAAAGGTAGCTAAGATGTCCCTAGTAGCGATGGAGATAATAGGGCAGCGAGCCAATTGATCATGAGGAGTTAGTGACAAGTCGACCGAATTGGCACCAAGGATGCAGAAAAGAAATAAGAATACCACACCTAAAGGTATGATAGAAATCCAAGGACAATCTCGTGGTAGTTAAGGGTGCCATCCTGAAGGAAGAGGCGCATGATACAAAGGGTAGCTAAAATGCCCTTGGCATCAGGAGAAAGGACAATGCAGGAATGAAGCGAAGGGTAGCTCGAGAGATACCAAGGCAAAAGCAGTTGTCCCTAGTAACGATTCAAGCTGCCACATGAGATGCCAAACACCACTCGTGGGTGTGCAGTAGTGTAGACACCCCACATGCTTGCAATGAGACTCTAAACCTAAACCCTAGTACAAAACCCTAAAACTAACTTAAAACCTTAAATAAAATTCGAAACCTAATCCAAAACCCAAGAATTAGTCCAAAACCCTAAAACTAACTCAAAACCTAATCCAAAACCATAGAATTAATCCAAAACACTAAACTAAATCCAAAACCTAATCCAAAACCCTAGAATTAATCCAAAACCCTAAAACCAACTCAAAACCCTAAACCAAATGCAAAACCTAAATCAAAACCCTAGAAGTAATCCAAAACCCTAGGATTAGTTCAAAACTATAGATAAAATCCAAAACCCTAGAAGTAGTCCAAAACTCTAGGATTAGTTCAAAACCCTAATTCAAAATCCAAAACCCTAGGATTAATTCGAAACCCTAAAACAAAACCCTAAATCAATCCTTAAACCCTAATCTCAAACCCTAACAACTATAACTACTTCCCACTCCACCTTAACAACCCTAACTACTTCACATTTTACCTTAACAACCTTAACCACTTCCCACATCACCTTAACAACCTTAACCACTTCTCATTGTAACCATAACAACCTACCTGGCCAATGCCCGCCTATAAATACCCCCCCCC
>JAMKQA010122473.1:0-13515 GCA_024699735.1 Posidonia australis | reverse complement strand
TTGCAGGGAAGGGATATCCAGCCCGTTGTCCACCGAAATCACCGACATGAGTAAAAAATCACCGACATCCACCGAAGTCCACCGACACCCACCGACACCCACCGACATGTCGTCCGACATCAGGTAAGTCGCGACATACACTGCAATGTCGTTTCCCTACCTACAGTTTCCGACACGTGTCGGCGAAATTTCGCCGACACTGTCCGACATTTAGTTCCATGTGCATAATTTACAAATTCAGAATAGTTTTCCCCTTCAGCCTCTGCCAATTCAGCTTGCACTTTCATTAACAAGGAAATGGTGGCCTTCTTGGTATCCAAGGTCCCACTTAAACTGTTTACAAACATGTTTTGCAAGTGCCAAACTAGCAGAATCCACCTCCTATGTAAGATCAGAAGCATGTCCTCAATGAATTCAAAACATGGAATCTTGTGTGGGGTGGACTTAACAAGGTGACCCATTTGGAGCCAAACGAGATTTACTTTTGGGTTTCCCAAAGAGTCACACTAGTGGAGGTGGCATTAGTAAGACAGAGAGGTATGGATCACTTGGATACTCAATATCTAGTTATATGGAGCATTTTTTAGCTGAGCCTTATTTGTTCCTCCAAATGAAAAAGGATGTTAGAGGACTACAAGATTTTTGCGAGGGTGTACACAATTTAGTTATAAAATGATTTCTTCAAATTTCTGTTGTTTTTATGAACAAAGCTACTATGAGAAGTTGAGAAGTAGTAGTCTTATATGCCTTCCAGCTACTTTATCACCTACTTTTATCTCACAATTCTGTGAAATATATAAGCTGTGTTATTTGTACAACTTTTGGAATTTTGAATTTCAATATAATTGGTAGTTGATTTTGTTACTTTTTCTTTGAAATTTTATTGAAATCAAAAGGGGATCATCATTTTTTACATGTAATTATTTTAAATAAATTTAGTGAAATATAGGGAAACACTTCCTATAATAAGGAAAACTTTAATATGGCTGCATTATTCATTCAGACAAATAGATAAATATCTGGAACAACTGCTGGCCTGGAACAAGAAAGCTGTCAAGACAGTCGAGGCCATTTGATCCATGTTTGGCATGTGTTAGGCCGTTTCTATGTTGAACAAGGGTACTGGATCCTTCTAGGAGGGTCTCTGCTTCATACTTTATAAGCTATTTTAGTCATTATTACTTTGATCGAAAAGATAACAGAATTGGAGTGTATATTTGACTTCTGGCTTGTCTTTCTTTTCTGTATTTGACAGTAAGTTATATTTTTAATATTGCACAGGATACACAAAAGCTGTTAACAGGAGGGTTTGAAAAAATTCTGCGTATTTTTGATTTGAACCGTCCAGAGGCGCCTCCAACAGAAGTTGACAAGTCACCTGCTTCAATCAGAACCGTGACATGGCTTCATAGTGATCAAACGATATTAAGTTCTTGCTCTGATATGGGAAGTGTAAGGTATGGTAGTATCCAATCCTGCCTTGGGCTATATTTTTGCTTTTTTTTGGATAATCATCCTTTCATTTTGATTTTGTGGTTGATGACTATGTTTATTTATCAGTACCTGGTAGACCTCTATTTAATGCATAACATGTAAAGATTTGGCATTAACAATTGTAAAATTGATCAGAAGGCAAGGCATATTACTGCAGTATATTTACCATTTAGAGGTGAACGTCATTATATTGTGAGAAGTGGGAAAACACAATTGTTTCTAAGCTGAGGTTTTTTTTGACTTTTTTCTTAATATGGTAAAAAAGCTGTGAATATTTTCTTCCAACATTATGGGGCGATGTTCTTATGTCCAGCATCTTTTAGTTTACATCTAAAATTATTGCATTGTATGGATATCAAGCATATACATTATGTTCCCCCTTGTTTTTTTTAGCTCTTGAATTTGTCACATTGGTTTCTGATGTTTATTTTATAGATTATGCGATGTAAGAAGTGGGAAGATTATCCAAACTTTAGACACCAAGTCACCCGTGACCAGTGCTGAAGTGAGTCAAGATGGTCGGTACATCACAACTGCTGTTGGGTCAGCTGTTAAGTTTTGGGATGCAAACAAGTAATTCATCAGTCCTTATTTTACCATCCTTTGGTGCAACCTATTCCTTACGCTGAATGTATGCTTCCCTGTTTCAGTTTTGGCTTAGTGAAGAGCTTAGACATGCCATGCACTGTGGAGTCAGCTTCCCTTGAACCTAAGTATGGGAATAAATTTATAGCTGGTGGAGAGGACATGTGGATTCATCTCTTTGATTATCATACTGGTGAAGAACTATGTAAGTTTTTAATTTTGACTTGTTTAACCTTCATGTCTGCAATCATTCGTGCTCGTCCTTAGTGTCAATGTTAGATTTAGGTTTACTTGCTTCTGTGTATGTGTTAGAAGGGTGATCGGTATTTAATTGATATATATATATGCAGCATGCAACAAAGGTCATCATGGTCCTGTGCATTGTGTACGCTTTTCCCCTGGTGGAGAATCTTATGCATCTGGATCAGAGGATGGAACCATCCGGATATGGCACATGGGCACCGGAGATGAGAATGAAGTGTTAACTGCAAATGGACAATCTGAGAATGCCAAGGTCGCAGCCAGTGAGAGCAAGGAGAAAGATTGAGCACTTAAAAGATCAACAACAATATAATAGACCACCGGATGAGAAAGAGAGCACCACCGATATTGTCCTTGAGGCAGCTGTCCACACCATATCTTACACTAGCAGGAATTTGTATGCGTACGATTTGGAAATAAACTGCCCAAATTATCTATACAAGTTATCTTTTGTATGCTCAGGTGTTTTTTGTTTACCATATGTGAGTGTACTGTGATGTGGCAAGCTTTTGTCAAGACAATTTCATCTAGTACATCCTGAAGTCTGTTTGCTTTTAGGTACCTCGAGACATTCTGGAGACTGGAATTATGGCTCTTGGTAAAGATGTATCAATTACATACTGAAGTCTCTGTTTGCATTACCTTGAGATAGTCTTAACTTTTCTTTTGATGTAAAGTAAGAAAGGTAGGAAATAAATAGATAGTGATGTAAGTATTTTAATAGTATTACTATTTAGTTTAGAAATAATTTTTTTTAAAATATGAATAAGTGTGTATAAGAAGATATTCTAGTTTGGATGAAAAGTAGAATAAGTAATAGGATAAATGTTAGAATAAGTGAAGAATATGTAGATTAATAATAATCAACTTGATTATTAAGATATATATTTAATTTAAAGTATGTATTTATCATATTATATATATGTATTAATTTTTAAATAAAAAATAAATATATCACATACATATGAAATAATTATTTTAAAATAAGTAAATTAGAATAAGAATTATTATTTTAAGTTTATTTTAATTTTTATACAAATAAATGGAATTGTAATTCTTATTTTGGATTTATTTCAAAACTTATTCTGAATCTAAACAAGACTAGAGTTTGGAATTATAGCTCTTGATAAAGAAAAGTCTATCTATTACATCTTGAAGTCTTTGTACGAGTAAAAATAGCACCAATGCTGAATTCTCCATATCATCATCATGAATCAACAATTGAGGTTACATTACTTCATGAATCAACCATGTCTCCAAAGATAATTCATCCAAGTTAGAGAACAATGTAACTCCAGTGAGACTGAGATTCATATGATTGAGACCCTCGGAACTTGTACTGGAAATTGATCAATTTCAACCATCCAGGGATTCTTTTCTTTTGCAAGATCAATAGTCCGCAGAGCCTTCCAAACTTAACTGTTGTACTTGAAGCCAGATCCAAATGCCATCTGCCATGTTCTGTCTTCTTGCTTGATTCTTCCTTTTCCTTCTGCATAAGCCAATTCATACCAAAGAGAGTTACTTGAGATGTTTCCAAATCTGTAGAGAGTCATCCTTAAAGGCTCCATGTGCCATTCAGCTAAATGCAAGTTCTTCTCCAACTCATCCAAAAGCTCGAAAGCCAACTTGAAATTGGGAATGTAAGGTTTGATCTTCCTCTTGAAAGGCTTCTTACCAACTAGAGTAGCGAAGAAGAGCAATTGTTCCGACAGGGGCAACACAAGAGGGCCCAGAGTAGTAATGTTGGTCTTCAAAGCATCTCCTGCAACTCCCATGAGATCTTTCGATAACGAAACACCAATTCTCCCATTTGCATCTTCCTCCTGAGTAACACAGCTGAAGCACTTGTCGTCAGCACCTTTATGGGTACGAACAGTATGAACTAATTGATACTTGGATCTGCATCTATCGGACCCCTTGTTGGACAACAAGATAGCTGCTCCTCCCCTGCTGACACAAGCATTGAACGGTTGTTTCCAAAGTACCAATTCAGAGTGATGTTCTCCATGCTGACAACCAAAGCATAAGAATTTGGGTGCACTTGAAGAAGATCTTTGGCAAGAGCCACAGAAATGAGACCAACGCTGCATCCCATTCCTCCCAAGTTGTAACTCACAATATTTCCCCTCAGCTTGTCGTGGTTGACTATCATGGCAGACAGAGATAGAGTGGGATTGAACAAGCTGCAACTGGCAATAAGGATTCCGATATCTTTTGGATTCATGTTGGTTTTAGCAAATAGCTCATCGACAGCTCCAAACATTACTGCCTTAGCTTCCTTTCTGGCCTCAGCCATGCATGGATTAGGAGGAATGCTGAGAATTGCATCCGGTAGGTAGGTGTTCTCTCTAAGCCTTGATCTTTGAAGGATTTTGTGCTGGAATTCCAAGTTTTCTTCAGTGAATGAACTTGTCAAGCAAGATTGCTCCATAAAAGTTTGTCTAGTGCATGTCATTGACTTATCTGGCTTGTAACACGAGAAATTGACGAGGTAAATAGGCTGTGGCCAAGTAAGGAAGTAGATGGTTGTGAGGAAGACGAGGAGTGTAGAGCAAATGACCACAGATACGAGGTTGAATCGGAGATGGTCCCATAGGTCATGGATGTCTTGAATACAGAATGTGGACAAATGGGTAGCGATAATCACAAGGATCAGAGTTAGGAAAAAGTGTAGAACTATATGAGGCTTATCTAATGTCATCATGTCGTTAATCTAAATGTAGAAGCGTTTCCTTGATGTTATCCCCACAGCAATCATTTCTACTCCTATGGAGGGAGGTTTCTCAAGGTAAGAGAACTGGATGAGTTAGGTTATGATTGTGTGTTGAAATCCTATAGGAATGTCTCTTATATAGCACACTCTATAACTGTGTTATAATATTCCTCATATACCACTTAATTTAATGTGTCTCACAATTAGACTAGTCCACTAATCTAGTTGGTTAAGTCACATAAGTTCGACATTGACACTTAGGTCTAATAATCTCTCACTTGGCTTATCCAACTCACTTTATGCTAGACAAAACCTTATATGGAGTGACCACTTTCTAATTGCATAACAAGACATATTAACATTCATTCAAAATAACAACCCTCATAGATACCAATCATAGCGATAGTACATTGTCAAAATGTATGTTCCTTCCATGTGCTAAGATATCAAAGATTTAAGTTATAATTGAACACTTTATGTAGTAATCAGTACTTTATGAATTAACTTACAAATGTCATGACAATAAAATTAAAGTTTATTCTCTTTTATTTATCCAACGATAAAACAATAGTTCAATAAACAAAATAAGAACTACTCAACAGAGATCATCAAAACAAGTGTGATATCACAAAATACATCAATGTTTAAACCATTAAAGCAAAACCTTAAAAGAATTGACTAAATCCATTTTAAGCACATGTTCACTGTAGGTACCCAGAGGAAATGCATTTGTAAGAGGATTAGTTAGCATTGAATCAGTTCTAACATGTTCAATAGACACTAAATGATCTCTAATTCTCTCCTTTACAATCAAGAACTTGACCTCTACATGCTTGCATGTACTAAAGCTCTTATTGTTGTTAGAGAATTTAACTACCGCCCCATTATCACAATATATCCTTATGGGTTTCATTACAGAGCCCATGACTCTTAAATATGTGATAAAGTTGCGTATCCAAATAGTTTGCGAAGATGCCATATAACAAGCTACATATTCAACCTCCTTGATGAAAGCACCAACTGTCATCTGTTTGGTACTGGATCATGAGACAGCTCCTCTAACAAGCAAGCAAATATATCCTGAAGGGGATTTTCTTACATCAACACACCCAATAAAATCTGAGTCAGAGAATCCCATGACCTCCAATTGATCTAATTGTTTGTATGTGAGCATGAGATCTTTAATTCCTTGTAGATATCCCAAAACTTGCTTTGCGGCTTGTTAATGTGAAAGTCCTGGATCACTTTGATATCTTCCTAGATAATCTGTGACAAAAGCTAAATCTGGTTTAGTACATGTTTGTACATAGTTGAGGTACCCAACTATTGCAGCATAAGGTTTATCTTTCATTGCAAGTCTTTCTGAATCCGATTGAGGTCATTGTGATTTTTTTAGTTTATCACCCTTTACAATTGGTGCTTTACCAGGAGCACAATTTTTCATTGAAAACCTTTTTGACATACTTGATATGTAAAACTTCTGAGATTGTCCGAGCATGCCTAGAGACTTGTTACGATGAATTTCTATCCCAATAACATAATAAACTTTACCCATGTCCTTCATATCAAAGTTGTTAGATAGAAGTTCTTTAATCCCCCTTAATAAACTAAGACATGTACTTGCAAGCAAAATATCATCTACATAAAGGATAAGTAGTATCCATTCGCTCCCACTTTCCTTTAGGTCTATACATTGATCAACAATGTTTTCCTTAAACCCAACGGATATGATAACTTCATTAGATTTGAAGTACCATTGTTTTGAAGCTTGCTTGAATCCATATATAGACTTTTTAAGCTTGCAAACCATATGTTCCTTTCCTTTAACCTCAAAACCTTGAGGCTGTTGCATGTATACTTCTTCCCCCAACTCACTATTCAGGAAAGTCGTTTTCACATCCATTTGATGTAGGTCTAAATCGAAATAAGCTACTAAGGTTATGAATATTTTTAATGAATCCTTTGAGGAAACTAGAGAATAAGTCTCATAATAGTCAATACCCTTCCTTAGTGTGAAGCCCTTTGCCACTAGTATGGCCTTATATCGTTCAATTAATCTCTTTGAATTCCTTTTGGTCTTATAGACACATTTACAACCAACTGGTTTCTTTTCCAAAGGCAATTGAACGAGTTCTCAGACTTGATTGCAATCCATAGAGACAAGCTCTTCTTTCATGGCTTGCAACCAATAGTTAGAGTTCACACAATTACTGGCTTGTGAAAACGTTATTGGATCATCGATCCCTTGTCCCTTGTCCTCACTAGATAAATATACAATATAATTTGAAGAATAGCTGATTTCTTTTGTCTGTTGGATCTTCTTAAATTGGCCTCTTAATTCTCATGTAAAAACCTGAACATGTAGATCAATAATCAGCTCTTCAACTGTTACAACCAAATGGTTTCTTTTCCAAAGGCAACTGAATGAGTTCTCAGACTTGATTGCAATCCATAGAGACAAGCTCTTCTTTCATGGTTTACAACCAACTGTTAGAGTTCACATAAGTAATGACTTGTGAAAACGTTACTGGATCGTCGATCCCTTGTCCCATGTGCTCACCAAATAAATATACCACATAATTTGAAGGAAGAGCTGATTTCTTTTGTCTGTTGGATCTTCTTAAATTGGCCTCTTGATCCTCATGTAAAACCTGAACATGCGGATCAATAATCGGCTCTTCAACTGGTTGTTCATGTGGTTGTTCTTGAGCCGATGTAATTATCTCTGAAGTATTGTTCATCAGAATAATAAGTGGTAAATACGCCTCAATCTCTTGAGTAGGATAGACATTATTGCTCTCAGAAACCTAGTTGAAAACAATAATATTATCTTGAGATTCTTCAAAAACATAATCCCTAAGGATACTCCCACTAATACTACCATCCACTAAGAAAATAGCTCTATCAGTTTCAACTATTCTTGTGGTATGTGTTGGAAACTAAAACCTGTAGCTTCTCGACCTCTTTGGGTAATCAATGAAGTATCTGCTGATTGTCCTTGTAACGACTTGGATCTAGATCAGCATTTTTGGTCAGATATTTTTAATGGAGTCTTGGATTGTTAGACGCTGAGTTCCCTACGTTCGTTGTAAAATGTAGCTCTAGCAACGTTTTACGCTAGTAATGTGGGCTTCTGGCCTTTTTGGTGCTGTGTGGTTGTGGTATTGTGTCGACCCTTGTGAAAGTTTGAGGGTTTGACCTGGGCTGTGGAGGTTTATTTTGCTTCTTCCTTCCTTTCTTTTCTTTTTCTTTTTTTTTCCTCTCTTTTTCTCTTCCTTGGGCCCAGCCCACCCTCCATTTCTCCTTCTTCTTCTTCTTCATCACCCCACTTCTCCTACACGAAACAAAGAGAGAGACTGAGGGAGATGAGAGGGAGACGAGAGGAGAGGATGGGAGATGGCCGGAGGAGGAGGAGCTTGCCATAGTGCCACCGCCGTTGCGAGGAGAAGAAGGAGAGGAGGAAGTTCAGTGAAAGAGAGAGACGAAGAAGGCTAGCCATTTGTCAAGGTACACGCCCCTTGTAGGAATTCATTCTTATTCAATTCAATGCATAGGGGCATGTTAGTGTAGATTGAATGTATTTGGATGCTTGGAGATTTTATTATGATTTTTGGGAATTTTGTTTGAAAATTTTGACAGCTCAGTAGGTTTTTTCTGTGAATAGTGTTCTTAGCTTTTTTTCTTGAATTTCTCGAGCCACGGGTGTCAGATTCTTGTGTTTTTTGTTCTAGGTTATCGAGCTCGACGAGTTCTTCAGTTTGGTATGTGGAATGTGATTTTTGGTTGCTTGTATGTTTTTTAGTTTCAAAATTTTAATTGTGGTTTATACTATTCATCCAAGAGATTTTCTAGTGATTTGTGTTGTGGTGCATAGAATTGGATGATTCCTTTTCCATTGTGTTGCTTGTGTGATTTCCTTCAGTTTAGTATATTGTTTGCTGAATTCTGTAGAGTATAGACCAGATTAGAGAATGGAGAATGCGTCGGTTGAGGTAGAGCTTTGAACCTGAAACAGAGCACTAAGCACACCTCCCTGACGCACCAGGCAGGTGCACCTAGCTGACGCACCACCCAGGTGCCAGGCAGGTTGCTTTGCTACTGGCTTTGATTGCTGTTTTGTGTGTTGCATAAGCATAACCCTATTAGTTTATGTTTTGGGGAGTATAAATAGCTTCGTAATCCATAAATGGTTAGGATAACTATTGGAAATGATATAGGAATTGCCTAAAATAGACTAGCAAGATCCTACTTAGGCAATAGGCAGAATAACAGATTATAAAATTTCGAAAGTATTAGGTTCTCCCTTTAATAGTATAGATTGGACATTAGGGTTTATAATTCACCCTAGGATCATGTGATAATCAGTTTAGGTGTAGTGTGCTAAATGAGATATTTAGTTGCACTATTTTGGGCGTTTGACTTTGACCTGACTGTGCTCTTGAGAGACACGAGCCAATAGGCATCTTATGCTTTGGCATTAGAATATGGAGTTCTTATTATGGTTTGTGTTGTTGTCTGGTATTGTAAGTCGAATAGGGCTACAAGACCATGGTTCTAGTTCTTATTGAGCGTTTTGCTTGGGTTGTCGTCGTGAGTTGAGCGAGGTATTCAAGGACTCAGATGCTCCCAAGGTGTGGTTGTTTAGGCCTAACAGAGGTGCTATCCAGGCTATGCTTTGAGTTGTGGTTCTCAGTTTTGGTTTCCATGTCACTTTTGGACACGGAGCTCTATGAGATTTTTGGAAAGATATTTAATGATTTTCAAAATGATTTTCTAAAGGTTTTGGAAAAAGAGTTACATAGTTTTCAAAGAAATTTGAAAAGTTTTTCGGAGTTTTCTGTTGCTGGGGCTGAGAGACCAACAGTACGTGTTGCTAGGACCAGAGGGTGTAACGACATCCTTGGGTGGTCGAGCACGTTGCTTAGGGTGAGGCCGAAGACTAAGAGGCTGAGGTAAGTGTTCGTTGGATCCTAAAGGTGCGAGACTCCTAGGTTGTCGTTTACGAGGCCGAGGCTGAGGTCCGTGGGTCAAGGGCAGGCTAGACTTGGAGGTATGGCATTCTGCTTGTTTCGACTGCCAAGACCTAAGTTACTGACTTTACACAGAGACACGTGACAACAAGCCACGGGGTATGAGACCTCTCTGTGGCTGTACGTGACATCCTGGTTAGTACAGGTGCCTAGACTGAGACTTGAGGACTTCTTGAGAGAGCGTACCCTGTGGTGAGGTCCTGTAAGAGGATGACTTTTTTGAGGAGGGTTAGCATAGTCAGGGTCCTATAGAGAGGTAGGATACTGTGACGGGAAGACTTCTCCACAGATTGGTTGTTTGTGGCAATGCAGACATTGTTGGTCGTGCTTTGGTGGACTACTTATGGCTAGTGGCAGTTGCTTAACGCCGGACAACACGACTTGGAGGCTACGGGTAGTGACGGGCTGGCTGTGGTGGTTTGTGGCTGTGCAACGGTTTCAGGGACTCTGTCCCCAACAGCTGCTTGTGGTTAGTATTTTGTTGTGGTTTTCATCCATGAGTGACGTTGTTTTGTTTTTGCCCATGGGTGGCATTGAGTTGGTTGAGCCCGAAAGGGGCATTGAGTTGTGTGTAGTAGAGGTGGCATAGTGGTTTTTCAAAAAGGTGGGATTGTGCCAATTTTTGAAATATGAATGGTTTGTTGCCTAGGTAGAGGCTCAGTGTCGGTGTAGCACTCTCCTGTGGTTGAGTACATGTTTTGGCAAGTGTGGCCATTTCAAGACATGCATAAAAGGTTTTGAAAGAGCATGCATATGATTTTAAAAGGAAAAGAAAAGGAAAGGTTTCAAAAGCATGATTTTGAAGTTTTGTTGTTTATCGGGCAATAGTGGATTGCCTTAATTTAGTGTTGCGGCATCTGGATGAGATGCCTGTATTTGTGTGTGCCCGTGACGTCATTACGCTTGTTTCCTCGGTGTGATATGCCGAGTTGTTAGGTGGGGTGTGTGCTAGATGATCGTTTGAGTGGTCACTCATGTGTGCTTTATTTTATGTGTTTCTAGTAGTGTAGGATAATAGCTGTTGGTTGCTAATATATATAGAAGGAGTCACGTAGTCATACATTAGGAATTCTAGTAAGTGTTTAGTTAGTTTTAATTTCTTATTGTTTATTAGCTTTATTTTTGCTGAGTGTACTTCATTCTTAGTTTCATAATTAGTATAATTGTAATTGAAATAAACGATTTAAAAAAAGTGTTACTAGGTTGAGAGGGAGCACCCTTGGGGGCGAGGCGTTACAATCCTTGAATCTAGAGATTTCTCATGTTGGTTGTAAATTTTAGCTTCAGCTGGGCATCCTCAAATATGGAAGTAACCTAAACAGGGTTTCCTATTGGTCCATAACTCGTAAGGAGTTTTCTTTACGGATTTAGTAGGAACCCTATTTAGATTATATACTGTTGTGTTTAAAGCTTCACCCTACATTAAGACTGGTAAAGTCGAGTAACTCATCATTGTCGTAACCATTTCTTTAAGTGTTCTGTTTCGTCTCTTAGCAATCTCATTCATTTTAGGTTTGCCTAGCATTGTGTACTGAAGTATTATGCCATTACCTTAGGAAACTACGCAAATGGTCCTGGCATTTGTCCCATCTTAGTGTATCTGCCATAATACTTGCCACCTCTATCTGATCTAACTACCTTAATAGATTTTCCTGATTGTTTATCTACCTCTAATTTGAAATCCTTAAAAGCTTGAGGGATTTCAGATTTTTTATAAATGAGGTAAAGACACATATACCTAGAATAATCATCAATAAAAGTAACAAAGTATTTTTGGCTTGTAAAATATAGGCTAAAGGGTCCACAAACATCTATATGAATCAAATCTAACGTAGCTTGACACTTTGTGTCATATTTCTTGTATAAGTTGGTTGTTTTGGACTTTATATAATCAACACAAGTTTCAAAATCAGTGAAATCCAATGATCCCATAAGACCGTCTTTCACCAATCTTTTCACCCTCTTTTAGGATATATGTCCCAATCTTCTATGCCACAAAATACTTGATGTGTGACTTACCCTATTCTTTTTATTAGTACATATTAGAGATATTGCAAATTCAGAACTAGAAGAGACATTTAATTTAAATAATCCATCAATAATAACTGTAGCAATAGGAGCATTTCCTTTTATTAAAGACATTCCAGAAACATTAAACAAAACACTATAATTGTCTTTAACTAACTTTATTACAGATATTAAGTTTCTCTAAAAAGATGGAATGTAAAAGTAGTCTCTTAAAATCAATAGTTCTTTAGACTTCAAGGTGATTCTATAGTCTTCCACTGACTTTACGTGCAATCGCATCCGGTTTCTCGAAATAACGAATCTTTCAGACTCAGTTGGAGGCCACCTTATCAAAAATCCCTGCAAAGTGGTTGAAATGTACACAGTGGCACTCGAATCAATCCACCAAGTAGTACTAGGAACAGAAGTTAAATTTGATTCATGACTTGCAATAGATAGAATATTACCTGAATTCTTCTTTTCAATCCATTTCTTGTATTTCACGCAATCCTTCTTTTGATATCCAGGTTTCATGTAGAAATAGCACTTATCCTTATTGATGGGCTTGTTGGCCATGCCAAGTTTGTGCTTATTTTCAGAGTTTTTCTGAACCTTCTTTCCCTTAGATGCGTGGCCTCCTGATTCGTGACTAACTAGATTTACAGTATTCATCTTGTTGATCAAAGGATAAACAACCTACCTTTCCTCCTCTTGAACACACTTAGTCATAAGTTCATTTATTGACCATTCATCCTTATGTGTGTTGTAGGAGACCTTAAAGAAGTCATACTCAGGTGGTAGTGTTTGCAGAATGAAGTGGACTAAAAATGAGTCTGAAATGGTAATCTTTAAGTCATTCAATTTTCCTATTATATCTCGCATAGCCATAATATATTCTCTTATGTTTTCTTTTCCAGTGTAGCGCATGGAAGTGAATCTTTGTATCAAGGGAGCTGCCTTTGCTTTGTTCGATCTAACAAATTGTTGCTCAATCGTTTCCAGATAAGCCGTCACCAAAGTATTAGAAGTCACAGGACCTTGAATATCTCTAGGCACATGTTGCAACATAAATGAAAGAGACAACCTATTGGACGTTTTCCATTTTTTATATTGAACCTTTGCATATGCATTACTTTCATCTGTAGGGCTTTGTAGGAACAAAGTTCACTCGAAAGCAAAGGTCCAAATTCAGCAAGTTCAATTGAAATAGTAATGATTCTTTCTATTTAGGGAAATTTGTGTCATTCAACAAAGGTACTCTTATCATGCTTTTATCAATATAAAAAGCTGCAAAAATTACTCACATTAGAATTTTATATTTAACAATAGCATCATCGTAACTAGACATGGAAACCGAGCCGGGCCGGGCCGGCCCGGCCCGCGAAACAGCCGGCCCGCCATCACGTATGTGTGGGCCCGGCA
>JAMKQA010122472.1:0-12224 GCA_024699735.1 Posidonia australis | reverse complement strand
CCTACTATATCCTTTAATCACCTTAAAATCATAAGCAATTTGTCTTTTCAAAACATTTATCAAAACCATTTTCCATTCATAAAGCTCTTTGCAAATCACATGCAATATGCATCAAATCATTACCTGTGGTCTTTAAACCCACACATTCTTCCATGGTCTTTACACCATGAAATCACCCCTCACACGGGTCCATATCCATACACAGAAGCCATGTTTCGATATCTCATGGAAAACATCATTAAAAACAACATACTTGTATGCATCATCTTACAAGTCAATTCCATGCATTTCATACATTTATCATGTATTTATCCATATTTAATCATCATTTACTATGCATTTATCAATTCAGTTCAGGGCTCAGATTCGGCATGCCGAATCCCATTTCGGTATGCCGAAATCCCCTGATTCGGCGTACCGAAAGGGGGCTTCGGTATACCAAAATCTCCTGATTCGGTATACCAAAGAATTTCGGTATACTGAATCCCTGTCAGATTTATCAGTCCCTGCCAAAACGGTCGACCGAATTTCTCTGGTCGTCCGCTACCACGACGCAGGGTACCGCTTGGGAGCATTTCGGTATGCTGAAACCACTTCGGCATACCGTTTTCTGCTGTTGCAGAAAACTCCCCAGGCCACCGTCACCTCTTTCTCCCCAAAGTAGGAGTAAGGATCGGACCCCCCATACATGCCACAAAAATTACGAGTAAAACATGGGGTGTAGACCTTCAAGTCTACTCCAAACCCCTCAATCAAAACAAGAATCCATTAAGCATGTTGTTCTAACAAAAATCACAAAGGCATCAAGCCCAAACACAATCACTGTAGCATGCTTCACATCAAATAGCTAAATCTCATAAAATTAGCCACGGATCGACATCATATGACCACAAACACATGATTCGACACTTTCCCAACATTCCCATATTTATCATGATTTTTGTAGCACTAATCTAACCATGATTCTGTCTTTTAACCTAAACATGCTTCAACTAATGGAGGAAGATAGAAGGGGAAACGGTAGGGAAACGCGTACCTGGCTTCGACGAGCCTCGCGTGCCCTCCAACACCGGCGGTGCACGGCACCAGCCTTCCCCACACTCGCGCGAGCTCCTCCGACGCGCGACTCCTCCACAGCCACCACACTCCCTCTCACCCTCTCTCTGGTCTCTCTGCTTCTCCCCCATGCCGCACACCTCCTCTTAACACCCTCGACGCCTGCCATCTCGGAATCCCGCCGGCGTCCACCAACTATGCGTAGCTCTGGACGGAGGGGACGGAACGAGCATCCCTCCCCCGCTAGGTTCATGAGATCGCCATCTCGGTCACGGGCGTGGAGAAGACGGGAAAAAGCACGGCACAGCTGGCTCTTGACCGGGTCCAAGCCCAAGCCTAAAGTGGGTCCACCACAAACACGGGTCCCAATGCAGAACCAACCCACTAGCCAAAGAAAACGCACCACCGAAGAGAAACCAGGGGCACAAAACACAGAGGGAGCCCACAGCCAACAAACACAAATTGGATTTACCATTAATAAATCATACATAAATAATTACAAGAAATTCCATGGTTTATATTAAATGGAAAAACCCAAACACAGATGTTACATCGACATTTTTAATCGTGTGGTACATGAGCATAACATTTTTGTCTTATACATCTACTCCAAGTACATCAACAAAAAATGTAAATGATGAAAACTTGCATGATGAGATAGATGATATAAAGGTAGTTTAATTGTTTAATTACTTATTTAAATTTCAAAGAGATAAATGCCTTTAACAGTTGACTTGCACTGATTTTGTTGTCTCAACTGGTATTGAATGGAATCCCAACAGTAAGAGTTATTGATTTTGGTGTCCCTTTTTGTATGCTACTTGTTGACTTACATTGATTTAATAGCTAACTTTCACTTTAACTTGCATTGATTTACACTAATTTAATAATCATTGTTAATCGTGTGGTATTGTTGTACTTGTAATTTTGGAGAGTAAGAGTAGAATTTAACTTGCCTGTTGTACTATTGAATGGAATTTAATTTGTTGTTGTAATCATTGTTATGCTATTGAATAAATGTTATACTATTTCCACAAATTTCACTTTAACTTGCATCTTTACCATCATCATGTGCACAAACTCTTCAACATCAATTGAGTCACTTCCATCTTTAATGCCTTTAACTTACCTATGTGTCTTTAACTAATTTATTTATACAAGTAGTTATACGATGATGACAAATATGCTATCATAGGAAACTTATTTATACAAATATTCATCATTACCATTACTCATATTTACATATTGGTTATATATTTATACATATTATGTGATTGACATAGTTGTTTATATTATATTTTCTAGGATTTTGACAATTTTGAAAGTAATGAAGTCAAT
Organism: Posidonia australis; assembly: GCA_024699735.1. NCBI lineage: Eukaryota > Viridiplantae > Streptophyta > Magnoliopsida > Alismatales > Posidoniaceae > Posidonia > Posidonia australis. The sequence goes on along the minus strand of JAMKQA010122472.1, from coordinate 9,830 downwards.
TTAACTATCCAAAAGACGAGTTTGTTGATGTACCTTATGAGCCAAGACTTGATAGGAAAGTTGAGATTAATATTCTTAAGTTTTGAAAATTCCAACAATATAGGTATCCTGATCTTGTTCTCATAGCTCGAAATATTTTATCCATGTCTATATCTAATGTTGCGCCTGAATCCGCATTTAGTGTGAAAGGTAAAGTGTTGGATCAACATCGTAGTACATTAAAGTCCGAGATGATTGAAGCTTTCCTTTGCCCAAGAGATTGATTGTTTGATAGAGAATGTAGTTTTTATTTTATATTTAATTGTGTTTTTATATGAATCTATGAGAATGTAATTCTAATTTTTTTGTAATATGTTAACTTAGATTTAGAGCCTAGATTAGATGAACTTACTAAAGATGTCGTGAAGTTGAACATCTCAATTTGAAATTTGAGATAATGTTCTATTTTCGTAATAATCAAGTCTATTTAAGAGGTTTAGCTGAAGGTAATATAGATTTGTTGAAACTTTAACACTTACAAGTTACATACTAACGTGTTGAATGTTTCTTTGCAAGGTGGTTGGAGTTAGTGATATTGATGGCTATGTAATTTAGTTTATTTACCTTTTATCTTTTAAAAATTGGAATAATGAAACTTCTTTTTCTTTTCTTTATTTGAAACAATGGTTCTTTTTGTATCAATTGAAATAACGAATTATAGCTCTCATTAGTTTGAATGGTGGATATTTATAATGTATTGTAGACTTCTGATATTAACATATGGAACAATGAAACTTGTGAAATATTGTTGAATGATTGGATTCATGATTTATTAATTTGTCTCTAATCTTTTTACATGTACAAAACGTATAAATGTTAAAATATCATTGTAAATGTGTAAACATATACTAAACATATGATCATGTAATAAACGTATAAACGTGTATTCGTGTCAATTATATTGTTATCATGTCAAAATAATATAATAATGTTAAACGTATACTTAACAAGTCGTGTCATATATACTTGTTAAAAGTCTTTTTGTCTTTAGATTTAATATTTAATATATAATAATTAAATAGATCGTATTTAAGTTTAATATATACATATAATACATACATTTATGCATAACTCGGTAAATACACGATACAATTGGGTTGATTGGTCTAACTTATATCCTTTACTGTAGAACAAGGGCGGCAGACAGTGGCGGTGGTGGCAATCATCGTTGTGAAAAAGGCTGAAGTCATGTGCACAAAACAGCTGCTCATAAATGACCGACGTAGTGGGAGAGATATAGTGAGAGATGTAGGGCGGTGGTCTGGTTTGTCTCCTTTAATTCTATTCTGAATTCTCTCCTTTGTGTAAACGGTAAACCTTCTCATAATAGAATTTGTTTATGTGGGTCATCTTTCTCTAATTAATCTTTAGCTTAACAAGTGGGGTTGCGTTCGTGATAAAAATTTGGAAACTGTAGAGCTAGCTGTATTATCGTAACAATGGAGTGTCCTTCTTCAATGGGTACTGTACATCTCACGCTTCTTCTCAGTTCCCTCCTGTTATCGATTTTTCTTGTATGGCTTTCCTTTGGCCTACCACGATTTTTATACACATGTAGCACAGGAGGAGCTTCGGGTTGCTAAGGAGAAATCGCTGCAGGGAGCTCAACTACCACCTACCTCTTTACCTTGCCCCATTAACGTCTTTAATAGAACAATCAATTTATCTTCTCTCTCCTCAGTCTCTGTGTCAAGTCAAAACCTCCCCAACCCCCAGACCTCCCCCTCCTCTCTTCTCAACAAGTTTCATCTGTCCATTCCAACGTAAACAAATTAAAGACACTAAAAAGAGACCATTTTCATCCATCAATCTTTTGGTTTTGCTAGCTCGTTAGTTTGCAGATTCCAACCTTTGGGGTGTCTACCATTAAGCTTCTTCCCCTACGCCCTACCCTTCTCCTTCTGGACTAATATTAAGCAGGGTTTTATCACAGACCAAGTCCTAAGGAGGTTAAGGAAGAGGAGAAGAGACGAAGGAAAAGGAAACCACACAAACCCCACCTCCACCACCCGTCCCCCCAAACTCACACACATCGTTTCCATTTCCAGAAGAAGAGGGTAGTCAGTCCAGTATAAGTGGAGCTCTCCCTCTCCTCCTCTTCATCTTCATCTTCCTCCTCCTCCTTCTAAACCATTACAGATCAGAAACTGCATGCCTTGTGGTTTCCATTATATATATAAGCAACACAACCCCTCTAGTTCTGGTGGGGGCTCAAAGTGGCCTGTGAAAATGGCATCAAGTGGTGCAACTGCAGTGAGATCTGTCCTAACCCTGACGAGTAGGTTTCTGAACGAGATGGTGAGCTTTATGGTGTTCTCTATCCTTGATCTCCTCGACGTCTTCCTCTGCCTCGTCTTCAAGCTCATGGACTACACAATGGAAGCAGAGTGGAAGCCCTGCTACTGCTCCTCCGCCAAGGACATGATCACCAGCAGCGGCAACATTCTCGTGTCCGAAGACGGAGGGTCCAAGATCGTGTGCCTGTCCTCCACTAAAATCCAGCTAGAAGAGATCTCCGACACACTCTACTGGCGCCCCTCACTCGTGTCCGAGGTCTCCAAGTCGACCGTGAGGGAGCTGAGAAGGATCAAGTCGGAAAGAAGCATGAAGATGCGTGTGATGTCTTCGCCAAGATCGACCAATGCCGGTGGTGCTACCGCCACCTTGAGGTCATCGTCGATGCCATCGTCGAAGGCCACGACGTTCACAATCAACTCCACGATAGTGGAGATGCTCCAGGGGAAGATCGGGGGACAGCAGTCGCATCCGGTCCCAAGGTGGTCGGACTGCAACTGCAAGACTTGCACTTCTTGGAGTTCCTCCTCTTCCAAGGACTCACTCTTCGTCCACACTGAAGGACCCAAAGGTAACAAAAAAGAACATGATTACTAGTAGTGCTTATGTATCAAAATCTGCGTTGTTGATTTCTGCATTGGATTGGGCAGGTCGAGCTGAGGAGGACGTGTTGTTCATCCATGGGTTCATATCGTCGTCCTTGTTCTGGACAGAGACGGTGTTTCCGAATCTAACCGAGGCGACCAAATCCAAGTACCGGTTGTTCGCCGTTGATTTGCTTGGATTTGGGAGGAGTCCCAAACCAACGGATTCGCTTTACACGTTGAGGGAGCACGTCGACATGATCGAGAGGTCAGTGCTAGAGCCCTACAAGGTCAAGTCCTTCCACATTGTTGCACACTCACTAGGGTCCATTCTCGCCCTCGCCCTCGCTGTCAAGTTCCCCGGCGCCGTCAAATCATTGACCTTGATTGCACCGGTAACAAACACTACTATATGTATCTATGTTCATAAATTCCTTGTTCACGTTATCAAAGAAGTAAAAATAAAGAAGAAACGGTGAATTGATTATGGTTGTTGGGGTTGTATGGCAGCCGTATTTTCCAGCGCCGGAGGGAGAGCAGGGAACGCAGTACGTGCTGAGGAAGGTGGCGCCGAGGAGGGTGTGGCCGCCGATAGCGTTCGGGGCGTCTGTGGCGTGCTGGTACGAGCACATCAGCAGGAGCGTTTGCCTCATCGTCTGCAAGAACCACCGGTTCTTGGAGTTCGTCGCGAAGCAGATCGTCAGGAACAGGTGTGTGTCGCTTCCATCTGATCCGCTGCAGAACTCGTGCATGCGAATTCCTTCCTAAACACGCTGGTTCTGTTGTTGCACTAACCTCACCAAAACACTCCACCGGTTACCGTGACCGGGGGAAGAAATGGAAAGGTAACATTAATATCAAAATTGATGGTGGGGGAACAAGTACGGAGAAGATACAGGGCCATTGGTCAATGTCCGAGTGCAGCTATTCATCTCCTTATTTAGTGGGTGAAATATTTCAAATATTCGGGGTTATCCATTAAAGCAAGTGCAGGATGATGCTTGCTCGTGGGGTCTCTTAGCTAATGCTGCTGGAATTTAGTACAGATAGTGGTAGGGAATGAAAATCTCTTTTTGGGGTGGTGTAGAAAATTATTTGAGGATCAGACTAGTAGTTGTTGTCTGCGAGGGAGGTTCATAAAATCATCACCAACCAACTACTTACATCAAAGGTATAATAATATACACGGCGACGGTGGTGGTGAGGAGAAACTCTTGGTGACGCGGATGGCGCCAGCCCGACTGTTTTTCAACTCGGGAACCAATAACTCTAACAGATATGGAATAATCCGTTTTGATTTGTTACAATCTGATCCCCTCCGGGAAACTACATAGGAAGTAGGTTATTTTTTGAATTTTAAGGGATTTCTGATTCAAGTGTTCCTTGCAGTGATTACAAGTGACAACACTTATTCAAAATTACTTGTCAAAGTTTTTTTAGTGGAGGTCTTCTCACGGTGATGGCGAGGTCAAGGTAGAATGAAAGTAGCAATAAATAGTTGAAATTTAAGATCGAATACAAGAAACCCATGGCTGCTGATTTTTTTAATGTGCATGACACTCTTCCATTTTTTTTCACATAGTTGCTGGTATATTAGCTGATAAATTGTGCAATCTCACACGTCCATGCCGTGGATTTCAGGATGCGAACGTTCCTGATGGACGGGTTCTTCTGCCACACGCACAACGCGGCGTGGCACACACTCCACAACATCATCTGCGGGAGTGCCCACAAGATGGACGGCTACTTAGACGCGGTTAGGGATCAAATGGACTGCGACGTCACAGTCTTCCACGGCCACGATGACGAGGTCCTCCCGATTGAGTGCAGCGAAGCCGTCGGATCCAGAATCCCGAGGGCACGCGTCAATATCGTAGACGACAAGAACCACATCACCATTGTCATCGGTCGTCAGAAGGCCTTCGCCAGAGAGCTAGAAGTCATCTGGAGCAAGTCCAAGTCAAAGCGTTAAAAACCATATGGTCACTAAAAGCGGGGGAAAAGATTTAATGGGTAAACAAAACAAAGCCAAACCCAATAATACGCTCTCTCTACCTACTGGATATTACTAGTTTTACTACATGATGACAGGAGGAGGAAATCGCTGAAGCTGGGCAGTGTTCTTTTTCCTTCTTTCAATTCCTTGTGTTCTTTCTCCATGTGCCTCTGCTGGTATATTTTTTATTCTAAAATGATTGTGTTGATGTGCAACCTAGAGTGTTGCCCATTATATTCTACCATCAAGATGATAAAGGAAAACATCCCGAGAAGTTCTGTATATAGAATCACTTCTTCTTCTTCTTCTTCTTCTTCTTCTTCTTCCTGTTTTTGTTTATTAATTGGCTGGAGCATCAAAGCATTAAAGTTAAAGACAGGGTCACAGGTAAATAGGTGATGGATGTCTATTAAGGTATCTGGAAGTGTGTCAGGATTCAGGAACATATACAGACAGGTGATTGGTATTGTGTAAAAGAAGACATTGAAGAAGGTTCAGTTGAATCAGTTCTCTCGTTCATCCAGATCTATGCTATGTGTCGCTACTTTGATATGAAATTCCTGAAAAGTCCTAGCCCGACTAAAAGTCTAAAACATATCCCTGTACCAGTTCATCTGGGCCACCAACTCGCCAAAGACTCAGGATCAGGTTGAGGTTTGGAAGAGAAGTTGTTCATGCTTACGAGTTAGGATGCCTCTAGTCTATGGGTGATTAGTCAAGAATTAGCTCAGCTCCCACAATACAGGCAGTGAGATTCAAACTTGTATTGGAATTTTTTAGTCCACTTGACATCTTGTCTATGACATAACAATCTAAGAGCTCCCGGTTATTTCGTTTTGTTACTGTCATATTGTAAAAGTTTTGCTCCTTGAAGTGCACCACAAGTGTTCTCTATACTTAGCAAGCATCATTAAGAGGACCCAAACCTACCACGTTCTCATTTCCCTAGGAATTATTCCTCTTTTCCTTTTCTATTCAAGTGCGATGAATTTGTTCTGCCAAAATAAAATGAGATCTGTTTTAACATCTTGCAATCGTCAGCCATTCTTGATATAGAAGGTGCAGCGATCAGGGTGATAGCGTCCAGGTTGGTGCCTTGCTGATTTCCACAAAGATCTTGGTGGACTCTAGGAACCAAAACCTTGGAGTGGGAATAACATATTTGTCACCTTCACTAAACTCATATATCCATACTTGACAAGGTCAATTAATCAACACAATGAGTACACTTTTTTTCCATGTGATAACTTGAGAAATCATTCTGACAGTAGAGTGTTGGATATTGGGTAAGATTGGTGTGAAGAAGAAAAACAGGCAAGTGGCAAGTAGTTGAGATTGAGACAGCAGGAAACCAAACAGTATCAACTACGTGGAATTCAACAGATGCGTCTCAAGTCTCAATTGTCGGCTGATAATCTACAGCTCGAATTATAAATAAAATCTGATAGAAAAATGCTACCGATCCAACACATCGAATCAGAAGCATGTTAGGCGTAGGATTTGCCACAAATCTAGTGCTTGGTATATTTCGTCATGGATTGTCAAGATTGCTTGCTAATTCTTGTTAATTGCACTGCATAAAGTAATGACTGACAGTTGTCTTATCAGCAAATCGGCCATGTTGGTTGGAATTGTTGGGCTTACCATGGCCTATTGTATTGTATGTATGCATATTGCCTAATATTTACATCAATATACCTTATAATTTAATGTAGCTATAAAAGTAATGAAAGTAAAAGAAAAATGACAGTCTCATTCATCCAACTCATGAGACTTCGTTTGATAAATTTATAGCAGCCACTAACCTTCAAATCTTAAATTAGACTATCCTTCTGTTCTACATTATTACGTCATCCTGTTTTCTTAGTTTAACCGATCTAAGCAATAAGTGCCTCGTGAACTTACATGTGGTTCCATAACTATGCAGGTATGGTTTAAAAAAAAACTATAACTGGTTTTTAAAAATGGTCATTCTTGTGAGTACCCTAAAAATCTCAACCAAAAGACACCACTTAGTTAGATTTCCCGAGAATAAGGGTTTTTTCCTCAAAATCTAAGCTCCTAAAGGCTAATCCATGTCTAATTTCAAACGTTAAATCCTAGTTAGACCATGTTGAGAAATGAGGCCGAGTTTGCCGACCATTCTGTCAGACTGACTGTATTTAGAAGATATGAATGTAAACCGCTTCACTTTCACAAAATGATGGTATGTTTCAGATGGCAAATGAGAAAAAAATGTTACTTGTCATGTAAAGATCACTAATAGTTATTGCTTAAAAATGGAGCGCTAATAGTGTCAAGGAAACTCAATCATGCAAGTTTAGCTGCAGTTGAAGCCATGAATCGATACTGAGGTGTCCAGACGAAGCCTTATTGCATATCATGGGACACGATAAGTCATGGCCCACCAATTGATCTCCTACTAAATGGACAACCAGCCCAGTCAAACTGAGTTCGACAACTGAAGCAGTTCTTAAATTCCAACTTGGGGAACAACTGAGTTTTCCCTCTCACTAAACATGGGAGGAACAGAATAGCTAGGCACCCAAGTCTGAAGTAATCGACCCATTAAACCTCTTTAGATTGATATATATTGTGGGCACAACCAGTGGCGAAGTTAGGAATTCAAATTAACATGAGTTACTAATAAATATAACACTTTTATTAAACTTCCAAACAAACATAATACATCATCATTATATTCTAAAAAATAAAAAAATTATAATTATCTTCGATGACACCTCATATTTTAAAAGTGTTGCATTATTACTATATTACTGACACGATCAAACATATCATTTTTAATATAAGTAACCAAAGTATTATTCATCTAATGCTCGTTTATTTGATTTTGCAATTTTGTTTTGACAACATTCGTTGCAATAAAACACCTCTGCATGGTCGCATAGCAATTGTTAATGTGAATACTAACTTGATAAACAAATAAACCAAAAAACATAAAATATCTTTTTTCTTAGAAACCATCTTTTAGGTTAAAGCACGAATTCCTTTTAAATTAAGAAATTTATCATCAAGACGCATGTAAATAAGTTCTTCGAATTTTATCTTAATGATTGAAGGAATAACTAGATATTGGTGGCCTTAAACCAATATCAGAAGGAAGATCATCTAGATTTCACTCTACACACTTTTTCTTTGGAAAAGTGTGACTATTATTAATTTCTTCATTGCTTCTTTTTTTTTTATCAAAAACTTATCTATGAGTGAAGAACAAGTAACTAAAATTATGATCAAGCAATACAAAAAAGGCATTAAGCATTAAGCATAAGTATGAAATTTTTGAAAAAATTAACTTAATTAATTATCTCTAGAAACTTCTAAAACAATTAACACACAATTCATTACTCACTTGCAAAAGCCAATACTCCAATCCGAATATATCAAAATCAAAGCTCCTTGAGTACTAGTGTACAATCAACCTTGACAATTGACACAATGTCTTGATACGCATGAAAAAAATAAATTCATATAAAATCAAGCATCCTACTTGACAATTCCAAATTATTTAAAAATAAAGCTACATAATATACTTAAAAAACTAAAAAAGAAGAGGACAAGCTGACGATTGCCTACACTTGGAGTGTCGTCGTCGAGAGGAAGAGGTGGTAGTCGGCAGGGAGGAGGCTGCAACCTGTAGGGAAGAATGAGGGAAGAATGGGTGGACCCATGAAATAAGATGGGTCTGGGTCTGGGTCTAGGTATAAGTAGGGGTGGCAACGAGTTGGGTCTGATTCAGGTCTACCTATAACTAGACCCAGACCCAAGAAGATAAAGGGTCTGGGTCCGGATCTTGGGTATAATGGGTCGTCCAACGTATTTTCATTTTTTTTGAAGAAAATAGATTTTAAATTAAACTTAAAACATTGTAAATAAATGTGCTAAACAATTCTCTATCAATACACATTTATCGTGAATAAAATACAATCATAAATAAATATATAACATGAACAATATCATGAAGCATTAATAGTTGAACAACACATAAATAAATATATCTAACTTCAATAAATCTACTTTGTAAATATCCATACAACAATTCTCTATTAATGTGCGTACAACATATAAATTTTAGACTTTAAAGAGAATAAGATTTAAGAGTAGAATAATATATATTATATATTTAGTGTAAATATTATACATTACTTTTTATATTTAACTTATAATATATTATATATAAATCGAATCCACGGATTCACGAGTCTGGGTATTTTTAGACCCAGATCCGACCCAGTAAATGAGCGAGTGTAGTCGGTCTGGGTCCACGGGTCCATGGATCTCATTTTTAGGACCCAGATCCATACTTTATAGGTCTAGACTCACGAGTCTTGGGTCCAGATCCGACCCATTGTCAGCCCTAGGTATAGGTAGACCCGCCCCAGATCCAACCCTTTGCCACCCCTAATGGCAAGAGTGTGAGAGTGTTGGCTGCACTATCATGGAGAAGAACAAGGAGACAGAGGAGGAGGCTATGTCAATGTAGGAGTGTGAGAGAGAGAAGAAAGAATTGGATTGTTGGCTATGTCGCTGCGTCCATTGTATATAGGGTCGGGTTGGGTCGGGTTAGAGGTCTACCCTAACCCTAACTCATCCTTTCTTAATGGGTAACAGGTCGGGTTAATACCCGTCTTACAAAATTCTAGCTACTACCCTACCCACTACCCATTAGAATAACGGATGATGGGTAGAGTTAACGGGTGAAACGGGTGACTTTTTTATATTATTAAAATCTAAATTTATATCATTTTATGAGTGATAGATAGGGTTAACAGGTGATGGGTATTGGGTAGGGTTAACGAATGAATTTATTTTATTGTTAAAATCTAAACTTATATCATTTCACGAGCTTTCATCATTTCATGGACTAAATTTAACTTAAGATAATCATGTTAATAATT
>JAMKQA010122471.1:0-20088 GCA_024699735.1 Posidonia australis | reverse complement strand
AATTAGGGTTTCAAATGTTTTTAAGTTGATTTAATTGGCTTTTGTTTAATTTTGGTTTTAATTAGTGGTTTTTGCTTGGATTAATTTAGAGTGGGCTTATGTGGGCCTAATGGGCTTGTGTGGGCTTGTGCGGGCCTAATGGGCTTGTGTAGGCTTGTGCGAGCCTAAGTGGGGTCTGTTTGGGCCTAAAGGTCTTGTGTGGACCTAATGGGCTTGTGTGGGCCTAGGGTTCTATAGAGTTAGGGTTTAGGAGTGGTGGTTGCAACCAGAGCATCTTCTAGAGGAGCCTGCCGTCGAGTGATTGCAAAATCGGGGTGTCTACAGTATGAATTTGGGATTAAATTCCCAAGTGGTTTCAAATTTAAAAAAAAGAGGATTTCCAAAAGGAAACCAACTTTGAAAATTAAAAGCAGAGTTTTAATGGTTTTACCAAGATTTTGTGGTTTGTGTGTTTGGGGGTGCGCATGCTTGTTTGGTGCAGTCGAGTTCAGGTGCAGTTTGGTGCAGTCGAGTTCCGGTGCAGGAGTCGAAGCCTCTAGCCACACATTGAGATCCTGAAGGTGAGCCTTAGTTACAGTTATTTAATGTTTCTGTAATTAGTGTACTTTTGCTTATGATACTATGATTTAGTAGCGTGCCCGAGATCGAGGTGTTACACTGAGAAAGCTATTTGACCGCCTACAAAAATACAAGCTCCGTTTGAACCTCAGCAAGTACGTATTTGGCATCACATCTAGAAAACTCCTCGGGTATATAGTCAACTAGAGGGGAATCAAGGTTGATTCTTACGAAGCCAGAGCCATCATCGACATGCCCCCTTTGACCATAGAAAGGGAAATCCGAGGCTTGCTAGGGTGTCTACAATACATCAGCCGTTTCATCACCCAGCTCACTCCCATATGTGAGCCGATCTTTAAGCTCCTAAGGAAGAATGGTCAAATCACCTGGAACAAGGAATGCCAGGCTGCCTTCGACAAGATCAAGCAGTTGCTAGCCAGACCGGCAATCCTAGTCCCACCGACTCTGGGGTGGCCTCTCCTCCTCTATTTGTCAATCACACAACACTCCATGGGGGTAGTGTTGGGTCAGCATGACTAATCGGGCCATAAGGAAAGAGTAGTATACTACCTGAGCAAGAAGTTCAATGACTGTGAGGCCAGGTATACCACCAATAAGAAGGTCTGCTTATCCCTTGTCTGGGCCACCCAATGCCTACGGCACTACATGATGGCATACCCAATCCTACTATTATATCACCATGACCCAATGAAGTACCTATTCCAAAAGCCAGCATTGGTGGGCAGATGCGTCAAGTGGAAGGTTTTGTTATCCCAATATGACATCACCTTCGTCACGCAGAAGTCAGTGAAGGGGCAGGCCTTAGCAGATCACCTGGCAGACTTACTTTTGCCATAGTATTAGCCCTTGCAAACACAATTTCCCAACGAAGACATATTGTTCACCATGGATGATTGGGGGCCTGAGGAATTAGAAGACAAGAAGTAGTGGTACCCCTACTACAACTGGGTAGTGAACAAGAAAGACCAGGGCATAAGGGTAGTGTTGGCAACACCACAAAGACAGCTCATCCCGTTTTCCAAGAAGTTGGCATTCTGGTGCTCCAACAATGAAGCATAACATGAAGCATGCATCCTTGGCCTATAGGCCACATTAGAGCACGGTGTACGAAAGCTGCAGGTGCATGGTGAGGCCTTGTTGATCATTTCTCAGGTGAATGGGAGTTGAAAGACAAAAGACCCGAAACTAGTGTTGTATCACTCATATCTTCTGAAGCTCATGGCAAAATTTGAGGATATTTCCTTCTCTTTCATGAATGGAGCCAAGAACGCATATGTAGATGCACTAGTGACTTTGGCATCTTGGTTGTCCATACCAGACGACCATGTGGTCGATGTATCAATAACCCGAATAAATTACCCTATGTACTGCATGAGCATAAAAGAAGCTCATCCACCCGAAGAACTTCCTGGTACCATGACATCAAGGTTTTCCTACAGATCAGAAATCCCCCACTCAACGCCTCAACTATTTACAAGAGGACCATGCAGTGGCTTGCATCGAAGTACGTACTTTGGAGCCGCTCCTTTTATAGGAGATCCTATAACCAGATGCTTCTACAGTGCGTAGTCAGAAAGGAGGTTGATACCCTAATGCTACAGATACATGCTGGAGTATGTGGCCCACACATGAATGAGATTCTGTTGGCCAAGAAGATCATGTTACAGGGCTATTATTGGTCAACCATGGAAGGGGATTGTTGTCAATTCGTCTGAATGTGCCACAACTACCAAATCCATGAGAATCTGATGCACGCTCCCCCTCATCAACTACATAATATGTCCTCGCCATGGCTCTTCACAGTATGGGGAATTGATGTCATCAGGGCCATTCATCCTGCAGCTTCCAATGGGCACCCCTTCATCTTAGTGGCGATTGACTACTTCACCAAATGAGTGAAAGCGACTTCCTACAAGGCAATCACCGCCATGACTACAGAGAATTTTATCCACAGTAACATTGTAGCTCGATACGAGGTCCCTTACGCCCTCATTTTTGACAATGGGAAGAATTTCATAGCCAAAAGGGTGGAGAATTTCTTACAGAGCCTCCACATCAAGCATCACCGATCCTCCCCATATCGCTCGCAGATGAACGATGCCATCAAGTCTGCCAATAAGAACCTCACAAAGATCCTAAAGAAGATGGCAGAGACTCATCATGATTTGCATGATCAACTTTCATATGCATTATGGGCCTACAAGACATCAATCCGGACTTCTACAGGGGCAACTCCATACTCACTGATCTACGGCATGGAGGCAGTTCTCCTCATTAAAGTAGAGATTCTGTCACTTAGAATCCTGAGGGAAGCGGAGCTAGAGGAGGCATAATGGAATTAAGACCGGTGTGTACAGTTGAACCTAATAGATGAGTACAGATTGTAGGCCTTGCATCATGCCCACTGCTATAAAAAGCGCATGGCCAAGTCTTATCAGAAGAAAGCCCGACCCAATAGCCTAATGCTGGGAGATTTGGTGCTGCGAGTGATTCATCTACCCGATGCTTGTGGAAAGTTCTGACCTAACTGGCGAGGTCCCTTTGTCGCCAAGCAGATCTTCTCAAGAGGAGCCACTATCCTAGATGACATGGATCACATTAAGTAGTCTAAATCGGTCAACACATGCTACCTGATGAAATATTATCAGTGACTGGGTCTTGGTGCGCTTGCAAAGTCTTCTCCCCTACATCCACTCACCCTACACCATGGTGACTTGTATTCCACAGTTGTAATCCGTATCCCAACATCTACTCATTCTGTTCCATTGCATTTACACCATGTTATTGCAGTACACATCCCTACATTCATACACTGCATATACACTCAGCATCTATACTTTTGTTTCTTGTACAAGCATGCATACACATACACAATCCACATGATGCCCGTTGATAAAAAACGGAAATGCTTAGCCTACCATGGGAAGGGCTCCCATCTCCCGAGGAGTTCTATCTGGATCATTTAGCAAGTGAGGAAGCCACCCCTCCACCGAGAGCAGGACGAAGTTTTCAAACTCTCTAAGGACTCACACCTCCAAGAGGGAAATAAAATGCTAGGGTGTGAGTGAGAGTGAGCAAGAAAAATCATAATACGCAAAGGACACAAAAGAAATGAGAAGACAGAAGGCGAAGACAGAAGCCAGCCCTAGAGAAAGGTGTGTGGCTCAACTCTACCCCTACTGCATCCCGAGGAGGAGTTGGATATTGCGCCTGAGCCTCCCGTGCCATCGAAGGACTAGCCCCCCTTCTTAGTAAAAACCTCCCACCTTGGCACCCATTACCCCCAATAGGAGTAGAGTGAGTCCACACACCTATGAGGGAGTAAAAGAAATGTCGAAAATATAAAAAAGCATGTGTGGGACCCAGAGAGTTTGATGTGGAGTCCTAATCACATCACCACCCAAACACTTACCACTCAAATATCTATCATCCAAATATCCATTGCCTCAACATAGCCACCCATGTCCCTAGAGTACCACCCGCCAGCTAGAGATCCGGATAAAGCCTGTCGAACAGCAAGTTCTCTGTTTCCACCGGGTAGGCACCAAAGCTTTCCTAATACTGAGGGCCCAGCATAACTAAGTAAGCACGATCCATGCATCGGCATCTGCATTACTTCCCCCATTATCACCATCATGGGATAGGACTTTGTCTAGTCACTGGCCAAGGGCATGTCAGCTGCCCCCATGATCGACTGTAGCGTTTCATCTTTAGCCAGGGGCATGTCGGCCATCTACATGATCGACTGCAGTGTCTCACCTTCAGCTAGGGGCATGTCAGCTGCCCTCATGGTCACCTCTAATCAGTCACATTTCAGCCAACGACACATCGGTGGTCTTCAATCCAGCTTCGCCAGGTGCACGCCTTTAGCTAAGGGCATGTCTACTACTTTCTAGCTAATGGATATTCGGCTGAATGCTTCAAACCAGGTGATCAATGTGAGCCAGTGCGTAGCCCCACGCCAGGAGTCAGTAGAACAAATGAATAGAAGCAGACCCCCTAGTCCAAAAGTACACTAGATAGAGACTCCAAAGAGCCACAGGGTGAAGACATTTCCTTGTTAGCCCTTGCATTAAGGGGCATAGTTTGGAGGCGCAAATAGGAGGCACATTGAGACGGCGGGCAAAAGGTTCTCGTCTTAACCAGGGAATTTTGTCGATTCTGTAATGCTTGACACTTGATGGAAATGCCCCTCCACATGCCCAACTCAGAGGCCAGACCCAACAAGTCACAGTAATGTATCCAATCTATGCCTTCAAAAGGGTAGATGGTTTGGCCAGTCCTAATGCTATGATAGAGTCACTCAAAGGTCTCTATTACAAGCCAGTCACAGAAGGAAGCAAATAGGCATGCAATAGAGAGAGAGAAGTTCTTCATTCAAATTCAAGATCAAGGGTACATTCATTGAACGAAATGGTAGAAATACACTACATATCCCTAGATCAATTATTCCCTCCAGTCCAAGGCCTTTTTGAGTTACTGGCATTGTGAAACAAAGGAGCACTAGGAGCCATTTCACTAATCGGTCAGTCCACCTACGTATGCACCCTGTATGCCTCAGAATAGCCCGTGCCTTTCACCAGAGCCAGGTCAGAAGAGTTGACACCAGTCCGTAGCAGACAAGCTAGCTCAGCAGTCATGACGGTAGAATTTTGGGGATACAACCGGAAGATGCTAGGCATTGGAGATTGCTCAAATACATCTTGGAGAAAGTCGAACTAGTGTAGGACACAGACGGGGTGATACTCCACTCCCCAAGTCAAGCTGGGAAGGACAGTCACCCTCATATCAGTGTGGTTGAAAAACATTGTGAAGGGCTCTGCGATTAATGGGATGATTCGCCAAACTATCTGATCTTTAGCCAGTCCCTCTAGATTCTGATAGAACTCCCAAACACTAGAAATTGTCCAGGCATGCTCACTCTAGCAGTAAGCTTTGAATACCATCCTCTGAGGACGCAGGACCTCGACCCCCATGTGAGTTGCTAGCCAAACCTGTCAAGGCAACAAGTCAGTAAACAATGAAGGGCCAATTTTTTAAAAGAGTTCAAGACTACCTGCACAAGTGCTCCACAATCGTATAAATGGCGGCACCAGTGAAGGGCACGATGTAGTCCTCGATAAGTCTTTGCCAAAATCACGGGAGCTAGATCAATCTGTTTGCTCACCACTGCCAAAGCGACCTCAGCCACCTCGATCACTATTGTCATTCGACCATGGCTAAATATAAGTTCTCCAAGGAAGTGGAGGATGATGCCGCGCAGCCACAAATCATCACCCAACACAGAACACCTCATGATCACTTTGTCAAAATAATCTAGATGGAGCATGGGCTCGGAACCATCAACACAGATTAAGTGCCTCCTGCATTATGCAATGCTCAAACTAGTTAGCTGGCAGAGGACGGATGCATACTCATCCTAGCGCATGAAGACTAGGGGCCCCAGTAGCTTCGACAGGCCGCAGATTCACCTAATTTCTTCTAAAGAAATAGTCAATTCCTCATGGCCAAACTAAAACACATGGTGTGTTGGCTTCCAGAATCTGGCCACAGTGCACAGCCTCTCTTGGTCATCGTCAAAAAGCATGTTGATCCAACATCTCAACACGTCCGAATAGTAGGCCAAAGTAACCATCGTTGGGAAGCCCTAGAGAAGATAGAGAGGCGATATCAGGAGCCTGTAACCTGCAACCCTATCTCCTACCATGGATACCTCACCATATTGCCTTGGAAGAGGGCACCAATGGCAAAGATGGAAAGGTGCTTGACGGAAGAGGCAGTGGAGCTACCGGCAAAGGAGTAGCCAAGCCTCACGGCGAAAACGACGGACAGCAACAAGCAGCACCGGCATTTGGTGGAGGAAGAGGAGGAGGCCATAGGAGAACCTAGATAGGTGGGGGTTGAGGCAGATGAGTGCCCTAGCTTACACCTGTGTCCCTTTTTTAAGGAGGAGGAAGGCCCGTCAAGAAGCAACAGCTCGGCTACTCGTGACTGTGTTAGAGGTCATGCATGTCGTGGTCGCGAGGAGAACATGCACGTAATGAACAAGGAATTTGGCCCTGTAAGAGAGGCATGGAAGAGATGCACGATCGACATGCACGTAATGATCAGGTATCTCCAATTGCTGCCAATATTATTCGAGACGCGCTTGGCAGATGCGAGCATCACATGCACATAAATCACAGGGCTCATCAACCAGATCACTGCCATTTCTGAGTTTGCCCAACTAGCGCAAGGAATTTGGACATCATGTCAAACCACACCTACAAATACATACAAGTACATTCAAAGACACAACAAGAATAGACAATTCAAGGGGATATTTAGCCACATGCAGACAGTTAAAAGAAATGTTCAAGGTTTACATGTCAAAGTTAATTGTATTTACAACACTGTGACAAGAATACAAAGCTTGGAATGGAAACTACTCCTAACCCTTATTGGCACTGTCATTTGGATCCCACCCCTAGGAAGCACGGACGGTGCGGTGTTCACCTTTGTACCAGAGTCGTCAGCCGGTGGCAACTGAAGTCGCACGAGCATGAGAGGGACAGGAGGTAGAGGCACCTTTCAAGTCCCCAACAGCAAAAGTGTCCTCCTCAAGCTCTAGGTCAGCCTCATTGTCGCTGCTTCCATTGATAATGTCCTCTAGCTGGTATCCCTGAAATGAGAAGGTCAGTACAGAATAGGCACAGAGACAAAACAAGTAACTGACATAGAGCGTGGAAAACACTTACCTCCCTGCGAGCTTCCCATCAAGCCTATTACACATGAGGATAGTGTTATCAGTACAATCAAGTGTGTGTTGCCAGGAAATTAAAAGACAAGGGGAGTGTAGTAGGATACCTTGGCTCGCCTATCCGAGCATAGAAGTCGCTCAGCCTACCTTCGAACCGCTGCAACAGAAACGGACCAGTTATGTCAGAATAGTCAGAATTGCAAAACCAGACTATGCTACTAGAAAAGTAAAACCTTAACTCAGCCCAGTTCTCAGCAAACCACATGTCCCATTATTGTTCTCGGAGGCCTTCCTCGAAAAGGTGTGGCTTGCCAGCACTCTCGTACCACTCCTGGTATTCATCGTAATCAGCAGGACGTAGGATGTACCGGCTCTGGTCTACCATGCTCTCGACCACAATAGAATGAGCCCGTACGTGGGTGGTGGCCCAAGGCTCCATCTCGACGGGTGGTGGGAGTGGGATGCCAAACTTCGGAGTAAACTAGTGACGTACCCAGCCCAGTAGGTAGAAAGAAGACTTCTTCAGGCATAAGAATTTCATTTGCTTTCATCGATAGGTGCTGGCGAAGTTCAAGGGCTCCTAGTCCAGCCCAACATACCACTCGAAGGGCCTCAGCTCGACTTGCCCAGGACAGAACAGAACACAAGTCAGTCCAGCATGACAAAAGAAACAAAGGAAATAGAGATAGTGGCAGTGTTTGCAAACTTACTTTATGAATCGACAACAAGTCTAGCAAGTAGTGATAGGACTCGTAGCCATACACCCCTACTACCATACGGTGATCTAGCTCACACCACTGTCGGGGAAGTGGAAGTAACCTTGGGCGAAGGTGGAATAAATAATGGCCCCGCATGTAGTGTTCCATCTACCAGTACTATGAACATAGAAGAATAGGTCAAAATCAAAATATAATCACATAATGTAAGCAAAAGGAGGCAATACAAGAACTTACCTTCAATAGTGGATATAGCCCCACATTGGACCGTTGGTTGCTCTTCACGATGCTGTCCAGACCGTAGAGCATATAAGTATAATTGCCACCGCCCCAGTCATAGCGATCCAGATGTTCCAGGTTGGCAAAGTAGATCAACTAGCCCACCGAGACGTAGTACCCGGAAGTGTCACAAAAGATGAGCCCCATCAGCTTCAGTAGGAAATGGCAAAGGACGAACTCCGCCTCCCTCGAGCCCGATGCAGGATCCAACCAAAACAAGTCCCACTCCCGTAGCTAGCTATAGCAAAGGTAGTGCGTTGATCGAGTCAACAAAGGACACTCACTACTTAGAAGCTCTGGCACCTTGGCAAACCCCAAGATGGCCTTTCCCACGATGGGCTCTTTCCCAAAGCTGAAGCCTGTCAACAAAGCCCAGTGCTCTAGCAAGACTATCATCTCACCGAAGGGCAAATAGAAGGTGTGAGTCTCGTACCGCCACCACTCTACAAGCTCCTAGAAGAACTCGTAGTGGTCGTGGATGGCCCAGAACCACAAGAGGCTCCCAAAAGGTGTGCAACGAAGCAAGAATTCCCTTAAGA
The DNA here is from genome assembly GCA_024699735.1 of Posidonia australis. NCBI lineage: Eukaryota > Viridiplantae > Streptophyta > Magnoliopsida > Alismatales > Posidoniaceae > Posidonia > Posidonia australis. The sequence goes on along the minus strand of JAMKQA010122471.1, from coordinate 11,236 downwards.
AGCTGGGGAGGTGCTCAAAGTGCTCCAACATCGATGTCCAAAGACACTGCATAACCAGCCCTATGTCGCCAGCCTTAGAAGCAAAGAAACGATAGAGTCAGAAATCACAGATAATCAATGGAAACTTGTACGAAAAAGGGAAAAAGTTACCTCAAAATCATCTCGATTGCAGATATGGTTCTCGTCCAGCAACCGACCCCTAAAGTTGCCAGATTCCGGCCTTAGCCCCTCACGCCGCCACTAGACACCACTCGCCCCAGCCTTAGTAGTGACTTGCAGGAAGAAGAAGAAGAGGGAGATGAGAGGACGCAAGGATGGAAGAGAGGAGAAGTCGCTTGTTGGCTTCTTGAAGGGCTTTAAATGAATGGGTTATATGTTTTTTTTAAAAACATATGAAGAGGAATATGTAGGTGTTTTATGAAGAAGTATGGAGAGAGAGACCAACCTCCATGCATCTGTTCAATACAGGAGCGTCTACTAGTGGGCCCTACGTGCCTTGGAAAATTTATTCTAGCCCCTTAGGCAATTTCTATAGAGTTTTGGACCAAACTACAATTTACCCAGTAAAAAGGGTAGAATCGTCTCTCAAAAGATCAAAAGAAGTTAGAAATGCCCGCACAGCTTCCAGGACTCCAGGCAAAGTTTTCGTGACAAAAATCGTCTCTAAAGTTGACCCCAATGATCAATTTTGCAGAGTTTCGCAACAGTTTCTATAAATTGTAAGTAAGTCCCTAGTTTCATTCGGACATTGGAGACTATTCTCTTGTTAGGCCCTATTCCCCAAAACAGGTCCGAAAAATTCACATCGACATCAAGCAGCTCACATAAACTTCATCACCTCAAAAGATCCCTGAATGACTCAGAATTGGAAATTTTGCAAAGAGTTCTCAGAATTTCTACACTGACTGAGACCCTAGTTTCATGTAGTCGAAGGTGAAGAGAATGCCCTAAAAGTTTGGTCAGGGCATAAACATTGCTAGCAAAACAATAGTTAGGGCTCAAAGAGTAATCCGGTGGAGTTTGCAGAAAAGCCCCTTACTATTCTCCAAATTGCAAGGTCCTTGGCCACCACCAAGACAAACTGCCTACCAAACTTGGCCTCCTGATAAAGGATCAAGAATGTCCCTTACACAAAAATTCAGCTTATGCTCTAGAATATATGGAACTCAATAGTTTAGGGTAAAATTACCATAATGCCCTTGTTGAGTGGTCCAAGGTTGGTGGCACTCCGACCACTGATTAAGACCCGCCAAGTGCTCCTTTGCCCTCGGTCAAGCTCAGAGGCACTCCGGATCCATGTGGCCAACTAGCAGTGGATTCCACCTCGGCTAGAAAAATTACAATTATGCCCCCATCATTGTGTAGAAGAATCTTGAGCCCCATCCATCTGCCAAGGGCTCCCACACTCTTGAGACAGTTTGCGAGGACATCCTTTAGAGCAGGATCAACTACAGACAAAATTCAGTATGATTGAGCAAAATTATGGATTTACCCCTACCATGCCAAAGGCTCAAGGAGCGCTCAAAAGGAGACAGCATCAGAATGACAACAGTAATCACTCTCGTCAACCGAAACCTTTCTTTTTTGGCCCAACAAGTTCAATAACTTGTCAGCTCTCAACTTTTTCCTTTCGGCCCGACAAGTCCGATAACTTGTTAGCTCTCTCCTTTCTTTTCGACCCGACAAATTTGATAACTTGTCATCTCTCCCCTTTCTGTCCGCTCCTTGTCTATGTGTCTGTACACAAACAGCAACTAGGTTCTATCCTATCAGCTCCTAGCCGATCTACTTGTACACTGACGCGACTAGGTTCTATTCTATCAGCTTCTAGCTGATTTGTCTGTACAACAACAGTGACTAGGTTCTATTCTGTCAACTCCTAGTCGATTTATTTGTACACCAATAGCAACTATGTTCTATCCTGTCAGCTCCTAGCTGATCTATTTGTACACCGACAGCGACTAGGTTCTATCCTGTCAGCTCCTAGCCGATCTGTCTGTACACCGACAGCGACTAGGTTCTATTCTGTCAGCTCCTAGCCTATCTGGTTGTACACCAACAGTGACTAGGTTCTATCCTATCAGCTCCTAGCCGATTAGTTTGTACACCGACAGCGACTAGGTTCTATCCTATCGCTCCTAACCGATCTGTCTGTACACCAACAACGACTAGGTTCTATCCTATCAGCTCCTAATCGATTTGTTTGTACACCGATAGCGACTAAGTTGTATCTTGTCAGCTCCTAGCCGATCTATCTGTACACCGACAACAACTAAGTTCTATTTTGTTAGCTCTTATCTGATCTGTCTGTATACCGACAACAATTAGGTTCTATTCTGTCAACTTCTAGTAGATCTGTTTGTACACCAATAGCGACTAGGTTCTATTCTATCTACTCCTAACTGATCTTTCTGTACACCAACAGCGACTAGGTTCTACCCTGTCAGCTCCTAATCGATCTGTATGTACATTGACAACGACTAGTTTCTATCCTGTCAGCTCCTAGCTGATCTATCTGTATACTGACAGCGACTAGGTTCTATCCGATCAGCTCCTAGCCGATCTATCTATACATCGACAACGACTAGTTTCTATCCTATCAGCTCCTAGTCGATTTGCCTGTACACCGATAGCAACTAGGTTCTATCTTGTCAGCTCCTAGTCGATCTATCTGTACACCGACAATGACTGGGTTCTATCCTATCAGCTCCTAGCTGATCTATTTGTACATTGACAACGACTACGTTCAACTCTTGTCAGCTCCTAGCTGATCTATTTGTACATTGACAACGACTACGTTCTACTCTTGTCAGCTCCTAGCTGATCTCTCTGTACACCAACAGTGACTAGGTTCTATTCTTGTCAGCTCCTAGCCGATCTGTCTATACATTGACAGAGACTAGGTTCTATTTTGTCAGCTCCTAGCTGATCTGTCCATACACCGACTACGACTAGATTCTATTCTTGTCAGCTCCTAGCCGATGTATTTGTACACTAATAGCAACAATGTCTTATCCTGTCAGCTCCTAGCCAATCTTTCTGTACAGTGACAGTGACTAGGTTCTATTCTTGTCAAATCCTAGCTGATCTGTCTATACACAGACAGCAACTAGGTTCTATCCTATTAGCTCCTATCTGATCTGTCTATACACCGACAATGACTAGGTTCTATCCTATTAGCTCCTAATCGATCTGTCTGTACACCGACAACGACTAGGTTCTATTTTTTTTGCTTTTAGCCGATCTATCTGTACACCGGCAGTGACTAGATTCTATTCTATCAGCTCCTAGCTGATCTATCTATATATTGACAGCAACTAGGTTCTATCCTGTAAGCTCCTAGCCGATCTGTCTATACACCAATAGCGACTAGGTTCTATCTTGTTAGCTCCTAGCCGATCTGTTTGTATATCTACAGCTACTAGGTTCTATCCTATCAGCTCCTAGCCGATCTGTCTATACACCGACAATGACTAGTTTCTATTCTGTCAGCTCTTAGCCGATCTGTTTTTAAACCAATAGCGACTAGGTTCTATCCTGTCTGCTCCTAGACGATTTGTTTGCACACCGATAGCAACTAGGTTCTATTCTGTCAACTCCTAACCGATCTGTTTGTACACCAACAGCGACTAGGTTCTATCCTATAAGCTCGTAATCGATCTGTCTGTACATTAACAGTGACTAAGTTCGATCTTTTTAGCTCCTAGCCAATCTATCTGTACACCGACAGTGACTAGCTTCTATTTTGTCAACTCCTATCTGATTTGTCTGTATACCAACAACAATTAGATTCTATTCTGTCAGCTCGTAGCAGATCACCGATAGCGACTAGGTTCTATTCTATCTGCTCCTAACTGATCTTTCTGTACACCAACAGCGACTAGGTTCTATCCTATCAGCTCCTAGTCGATCTGTATGTACACCAACAGTGACTAGTTTCTATCCTGTCAGCTCCTAACCGATCTGTCTGTATACCGGCAGCGACTAGGTTCTATCCTGTCAGATCCTAGCCGATCTGTCTATACATCAACAACGACTAGTTTCTATCCTGTCAGCTCCTAGTCGATCTATCTGTACACCGACAGTGACTAGGTTCTATCTTGTTAGCTCCTAGTCGATCTATCTGTACATCGACAACAACTAGGTTCTATCTTGTCAGCTCCTAGCTGATCTGTTTGTACATCGACAGCGATTACATTCTACTCTTGTCAGCTCCTAGCTAATCTGTCTGTACACCGACAGTAACTAGGTTCTATTCTTGTCAGCTCCTAGCCGATCTATCTATACACCGACAAAGACTAGGTTCTATTTTGTCAACTTCTAGACGATCTGTCTGTACACCGACTTTGACTAGGTTCTATTCTTGTCAGCTCCTAGTCGATGTGTTTGTACACCAACAGTGACTATGTTTTATCCTGTCAGCTCCTAGCCAATCTGTCTGTACACCGACAGCGACTAGGTTCTATTCTTGTCAGCTCCTAGCCAATCTGTCTGTACACTGACAGTGACTAGGTTCTATCCTGTCAGCTCCTAGTCGATCTGTTTGTACACCGGTAGCGACTAGGTTCTATCTGATCAACTCCTAGTCGATCTGTCTGTACACCGACAACGACTAGGTTCTAATTTGTTTGCTTTTAGCTGATCTATCTGTACACTGGCAGTGACTATATTTTATTCTGTCAGCTCCTAGCTGATCTGTTTGTATATCGACAGCGACTAGGTTCTATCCTGTAAGCTCCTAGCTAATCTATCTATACACCGATAGCGACTTGGTTCTATCTTATCAGCTCCTAGTCGATCTGTTTGTACATCTACAGTGACTAGGTTCTATCCTGTCAACTCTTAACCGATTTGTCTGTACACCGACAACGACTAGGTTTTATCTTGTCAGCTCCTAGCCGATATGTTTATACACCGATAGCAACTAGGTTCAATCCTATCCCTCTCTAGTATTCCATTCTAGACAGACGGAGCCTAGATCATTCTTTTGTCAGCCCGACAAGTCCGATATCTTGTCATATCCCCCTCCTAGACTTTGGCCCAAGGGAGCAGGATCTCAGTTATCCCCTTTTTTTTGGGTCGGTGCCACAAACTACCCGGATGACCATCGTCACTAGTCGCTTTCTGGGTGGCAAGCTCATTAGTCTTGCCTTGGCAAGCTCATTAGTCTTGCCTTGGCAAGCTCATTAGTCTTGCCTTGGCAAGCTCATTAGTCTTGCCATGCCTCTTTTCTCCTCAGACTGATAACTGAAACTATCCAGCGGTGTGTCCGGCAACTTATTGAGCATCATAACAATCATTCACATCCACATGAACCAACTTGCATCCATTGCATAGCACGGGCATCATAGTCAAACATACTTCATATCTTTAGCATCTTATACATGAGAAATAGTCATTCATCAGCATTCATTAATGACACAACAGCATTCTAGCCTTAGTAGCACTTACACCTACCTCAACGTTGCTCAAAAGCATGCGTATACCTGCCTAGTTCCGGTGCGTGACCATTTAGGTATTTTAGAGACAACACCTTCATTAGCATTTGCATCTCGACACGCAAGCCGCGACTTCCAATGCATCTGCCAAATAAGCGACTTATGGCCAAGAGCAATGTTTCTTTCCCGTTGACTAGGACAGGGTATCTTCTCTCAACCCTGAGTAGTGGTCTTGATTCCCTCGAGCTCGCTCAGGGAAGGGCATCTAGAGACACCCCAGTTTTCAGGCAATGTTGGCAGGTCGATCTACAGAGAGTGTGATTAGATGATGAACCCGGTCCACCCCAATTTCCCAACCAAGCCCATAAACCTGAACCAAGCCCATAAACCTGAACCAACCCAAAAACCCCAAAATTCCCTTAAACCAAGCACATTTACTAAGCCCAAATCCTAAAAGCCTGCTCTTGTGCTCTGGCCCGACAACATGCGTGAGCCGATAGCGTGGCCCAAGTGTGCGTCAATGCCAAGACAGTCAAGTAGGCATCGCTTGACAAGTCACCTTCGTTTTACAACCTCGTACCTCATACGAGCAACGTTACACATGAAGCGTTGACCTGTCCTTGGCCTACCTGACACCTCACTAGCCTTTCCCGACCCATAACTAGCCACCATGCCTTGGCCCGCCCTGTCGCTACATGCCACCTCTATAGCATGCCGGTGAGCCATTCCATGCAACCTTCTAACGAGATCACCTTGTCACGCCACCCATCCACCTAGCATGCCTGAGACAACCACCAAAACCCCCTAGCCGCTTTAAAGAGGAACACACTAGCATTCACGGAGAACCAAAAGACCTTGTGTGCGAGAAAGCTACTGGAGAGACAGTGCCTATGAACCGACGCCCAAGCCATTGGTAATCTTCTTCCTCCACATCAAAGAAGCTTCCCCTTGCCACTCCAAACTCATCCGACCCCTTCTAGCCTTTTCTGCCTTTGTTTCGTTGCACCCGCTCGTCGTCTTCGTCGACGAACGAGGCATGCCGGTGTGAGGCCTCGGCCACTGAGCATCAGGCTAGGCCCGTCCCGGTGACACCCCTCCATCTCCCCTCACTTCCCGAAGCAGCCGAGTCAGACTCTAGGTCTGAGACCTCTCGCAGAGGTTCGCCAAAGCTGGACCGACACTGACACCGACGACGGGGACAGGGAGAGGAACCCATTACTCCCCATTGATTTCTTTGCACTCACATCATCCAGTGGCAATCTTCCCAACCTCCTAGACGACCCCTTTCACTCCGATGATGTGTGCTTCCTATGGGGAGGGACGATGATGGAGGAAGGTCTGGCCTTTATTCCACTTGTGCACCCCGATAGCGCGTCACTCATGCACGTACTCGGCAGGGCCCATGCTAGGTCATACCTGACCAAGCTTTGACCACGTCCCTTCTATTTAGGTTCCCCTTGCATGTTTTATTTTGTCGGCATGATTTTAGTCTTTGCTTGCTCATATCTCTCATTTTCGCCTAAGTTTCCTTTTATGCAAGTGGTTTTCTCTCAGATTTTTAGACTGTACATGAGTCCACTCCTAATATATGGTTTTCAATACCCTATTAGCCATAGCATCATGTCCCCAAGTGTTCGGGGAAAGGCCATGATAGCAAGTTGCTGGGACATCACTAGGAGGCATGTTGCTCGTGCACGTTTCACTCAAGGATCGAATCAAGCATAGCTTAGTCTCTAACCTCGCCACACTTATAACCCTTGCATTGTTTTATGCCTTCTGGTCTGATTATGCCTTGTTTTCACTTGTCGCATCTTCTTAATCACATCGTTTATTTTTTTCTTGCACCATCCATATAACCATACTAACTGGCATTCTAGTGCCCAAAAAACCATGCATGCGAGCGATAATTACAAGAAAGATCGACTCGTCGGGCTAGCAAGGGTGCCTTACACTTTCCCCGCACATAATAGGAGTCCTTACCCTTTCTCCGGTTCACAATGATCCATGTGTCGTATCTATTTGGCATGAGTCATCCATTATTTTACATCTAGTTTTGAGTTATGATTTCTGATACGGTTTTCCTCGTCTTCCCATTTTAATAGACTAGGTGGCGACTCCATGTTTTACCTTTATTTTGCTCTTTTTTTCCCAGTGTTTTCAAGCCATCTTCCTGTCCTCGAATTCGCCAAATTCATTGTGGCCTTACTAGACTCCATGCGGTCCCGATCGCATCAGAGCACGGTTCCCTCCATCGGCATAGTCACAGAGATAGAGCCTTCTCCTATGCATTAGAGCTTTACTAGCCTCTTGACCCTTGCCCAGGAATCAACCTATGTTTCTAGCATCCACGGTCTTGACTGATATGGAAAAACGATTGTCTAGCAACAATGTAGATTCCCCCACAAGTCCAAGAAGAGAGGTGACTTCCTTGCATGAGATCAAAGTATCCCTATAAGCAAAGTTGAAAGTGTTAGAAGAGGCATTCCAAAAAGCCATCAGCGCATGCAAAAGCGGTCAAGGCAAAGGAGTGCGTACTAAGGCCAGCAAATCCTCAAAGTCGCTACCTTCAAAGAGATGCTTATTGGCTTCCATGCAATTAAGCAAATGTGGCACCCACGAGAGGCTATAAGGGAAAAAATTGTGAAAATTTGGGATTTTGTGAGGTTGACTATGACCTGTGATACAAGCAATTAAGCACAAAGAAACCCACGATGCAAAAAGAACAAAAGATAAACACAAAGAGGCATGTATGAACATAGAAGAACAGGAGCAAGGAGGAGAAGCATACTTTGTTCTCACGAAACGCATGCATTAGATGGTCAAGTGTGTCTGTCACCTTCTATATGGCAAAAGTAGAAGAGGAGAAAGATGGAGCTTCATGATCAATGCAAAAGGAGAGAAGGAAGTCTCGTAATAGGGAAAATAGGGACGAAGGCACCGTACAAGGCACGTATATATAACATCCCAAAGAAGCAATTTGAGTTCGAGTCTAGATATGGAAATTCATCCTAGTCGTCGTCGGTAACGATGACTACTATAGGCACCGGAATGATTGGCGACTTAAAAAGGTGCCAATGGACCTAGCGATAGATATCCCACCACACTACTGAACAAGTACATCAAGCTTTACCGTGAGGCCACCTCAGGTCCCACAATGTGCATCATGGCAAAGTCCCACCATGGCACTACGAGAAGTTTCACCGAGAACTGACTCCTGCCTTTGGAGTCCCTGCCGTGTACGTAGACACACAACTCTGGCTAAGAGGTAAAACCCCGATTTGGGAAAAGAAGGGTTCACTTCCTCACCCGGTTCCTTATTCATAGAACTCCTTTCTCTGTCAAATCGAGTTGTGGGACGACAGTCCTTTCCAGAGAGTACCAGTCTCATTAGAAGACAGAAAACACTTGACCACAACAAATTGCATTCACGCATTTTACATATGTCTATATGGCTAGGGACCACCCGTACCCCACCGACCTAACTTGCCATATGGACCATTCATTGCATATCGTATATTGACTCTACATTTGCATTTGTGTGCTTGAATCATGCATCCATGCATTTAAGTATCATGCATCAGAAGTGGATCACGAACGAAGCAAGGTTCTTCATGAGCATTAGGAACCCTTAGAACTATGATCCTCCCAAAGCCTGTTCAAGTTTGACCTATCCAAATTACAATTCTAATCTGAGTGATCTCTCAAATAGTAAGCCACAAAATTACATTTTCTTTTCTACTGGTGATCGGGTAATTCCCCATGGTCGTCTTAGTTTTCTGCCCTATTGAGATAACAACTCTACATGGTTGATATGGTCTCAACACCGGTTGCGACACATAACCCTGACTTGACCCCTCCATGCTCGAGCCCTCAATATGATGGTATCCTTAATTATCCGAATCACTTGGCTGTGCGACTATGTCCCGAAACCAAATCTGTTCACCCTCTTCACCTTTTTGGCTGCGTGACCATGTCTCGAAACCAATAGGTGTTGACTCCTTTTGGAACCCCGTGGCAAATTGTTTGCTAGTGTACACACTCCGATTTTGCAGTCACTTGGAGGTAGACTCCTCTGAAAAGATGCTCTGGTTGCAACCACCAAATCCTAAACCCTAACTCAACCTAAACCCTAACTCAACTTAAGCCCACACAAGCCCATTCTGACCAAATCCAAACGAAGTAAAATCCACATAAATCATTAAAAACCCCAAATTAATTAAGTAAAAACTTTTAATCCAAACTAAAACCAAATAAAATCCACTCAAATATTAAAATTTCAAATTAATTAAGCCAAAACATTTAATTAAAACCAAAATCAAATAAAATCTACTTAAACCATTTAAAATTCAAATTAATCAAGTAAAAACCCTAATTAAATCCAAAACCAAGTAAAATCCATTTAAACCATTCAAAACTCAAATTAATCAAGTAAAACCCTAATTAAAACCAAAACCATGTAAAATCCATTTAAACCATTCAAAACTCAAATTAATTAAGTTAAAACACCTAATCAAAACCAAAATCAAGTAAAATCCATTTAAACCATTTAAAACTCAAATTAATTAAGTAAAAACCCTAATTAAAACCAAATTAAGTAAAACCCAATAAAATCCATTAAAAATTAAACCTAATTAAGTAAAAACCCTAATTCAAACAAAAATCAAGCAAAAAATCAATTAAATCAAATTCTAAATTAAATCCTTAATTAGATCAAATAAAAACCAATTAAATCAAAATTTAAACTAAGCCCTTAATTAAATCAAGTAAAAACTGATTAAATCTGAATTTAAAATTAATCAAATCCAAAACTTAAATTAACCAAAAACAATTCAATTAAACCCATTTAAACCCATTTCTAATTAAACAACCAAATAACAGAAAAAAACCTTAATCAACTCAAAATAACAAAACCTAAATAAATCATCCAAAACCTAAAACCAAATTTAATTCACAAATCATTAATCCTAAATCACCAAAATAAAAAATTGAAAAAAAACCAAAACCTAAAATCCCTTAAAACCTTAAAAACCCAAAATCCAAAACCCCACTCATGCAAGCCCATTCTAATCCCAATGCGTCATTCATTCCTTTCTCAATCAAAAACTTAGGAATTGCCAAAAATAACTCCAACGATAGGTCGTCTTCTTCGATAGACCCACGATCTCAGGCGCCAATCTCCCACCGTAGCTGTCCACGCGTGATCTACGACGAGCCCTGACAACCATCCTCCAGCTCACGCGTGCATCAGACGATCCTCATCCACTAGATAGGAGAATCGACGGCGTTGGAAGGCTTCACCGGTGTTTAAAAACGCCTCACCGTCGATTGAGACAGAGGAGGCCTTTTGAAACCCAGACAACCCTGTGAAACCCAGAAGAGAAACCCTGTGAAACCCCTGATTCAGAGACTCCTCCAATCCCTTTTGCAACCCAAAGCCTCCGCAACCACCGTCGCCAAAGCAACCGTTAGGAACGTTGCCGTCAAGCTTCACCTAGAGAGACAACAGCCTTCAGCCAGGTAATCCTCCCTTTTTTGTTCGAATTTTTTCCTTTAGCCCCGTCAGGTCCAATCGAGCCCTCTGGATGAGCTTTGTTGGGTTTCTCACCCCCTGCACATCGTGTTCACCTCCTCTGGTGGTGGGTTCACCACCATCAATGAGGCCTATCGCCTCTTGGGTCTGGGTGAGGCCCCTAGGGCCTCTCCTCCATCTTTCTCCTCCTCCTCCCTGAGCCTCCATCACTTAGGAGAGGACTCCCTGGCCAATGGTGGCCAGGAACGTCACTACTGCTCCGCTGACC
>JAMKQA010122470.1:0-10322 GCA_024699735.1 Posidonia australis | reverse complement strand
GAGGGGGAAGACTGCAGGGAGGGGGAGGACACAGGGAGGAGGATGGCGACGAGGGGAGGACGCGGGGAGGGGGAGGACACGAGGAGGAGGAGGACTGCAGGGAGGGGGAGGACACGGGAGGAGGACTGTGGGGAGGGGGAGGACGCAGGGAGGAGGATGGCGACGAGGAGGAGGACTGTGGGGAGGGGGAGGACAGTGACGAGGGGGAAGACTGCAGGGAGGGGGAGGACGCGGAGAGGAGGATGGCAACGAGGAGGAGGACTGCGGGGAGGGGGAGGACTGCGGAGAGGGTTTTCGTGAGGAGGAGAGGGATTGAGGGAAAATATGGTGAAATTCTACTGGAGGGGGGAGGAAAATGAAATGTATTGGGATTTAAATATTCTGGAAAGTAAAGGAATCAAGTTTCCTTTGAAATCATTTTTGGTTTGGTGTACAAACACCTTTATTTTGGATAGTCAACAGAAAATGAAATTCCTGTCAAATCATTTCCTTTAATTTCTAGGTGTACAAATCCCCCCTTAATCTTGATTTGTTGTTGCTGTTTTGCGTGTTGTAGGTATCAAGAGCCTTGGGTTTTGTCCTATGCTGCCACTACACTACTACACTGCTACTTTGTTTTGCTTTATTGCACTCTTCTCACAATCAACTCAACAAATAGAATCTACATTGTGACTTACCAAAAAAGTAGAATTATGTTGTGTCAAAACAAAACAAAACTGGACTTTGTGTACAGGAGTTTATAAATCATACGCAAGTGAATTTGTATGCAGGTAACTCCGGCGTTTGGGTATGTATATTCAATCATCCCATGTATTATTACCGTTAGTGTTATAAAATCGAACTCTTATCTACAATATATATGTAATTAACAGTCGTTATATGATATTAGTTTACTCTGATATTTGTTTGTTGAATGATTATAATATTATTATTTATATATATTTATAAATTTTAATTTACAGTGATGATGATGGATGATTAAGATGAAAAAGAAAGCAAAGAAATGGAAGATAATGATGACAGAATTTGCCCAAGGCATACAGAATTCCGTGAGTTGTGCGCCTACAGGAAATAATCTCGTAGGGCTTGTTTATTTTCTCGTTTCGACTTTGAGAGATAAAAGAAACCGCCATAGATACCGTAATCAGCAGTAGAATTGAACATCATACCCACCCATGGCTTCGTCGTCGACAAAGCGTCACCTCTCCCTGCCGGTTGGAGGAGGAGGTGGAGGAGGAGGAGGAGGAGGAGAACGGGAGTCGAAGAGGACAAAGCCGTCCTCGGAATCCACCACCACCCGACCTCTACAGCTCAACCCCGCCGACTGCAACTTGGGTACGTACCATAACAATAGCATATGCGCCCTTTTGCCTCTTGCTCTCTTTCCATCTCTACTTGTTTGTCCTTCGACTATAGCTTCCTGTAATCTAGGGTTTTCAACGAAGTCCCTTTTCACCATCGGATGCTCGCTTTTTGTATTCTAATGTTCCCTTTCAAGGATGGCGATGTCGTTGTTCGCCGCAGTTTTTAGATGGAATTCGTCTTGGGAGGTGGGGACTACCGAATTCTTGCTATTTAATGAAATATTTCATTTTCGTGATGAATATCAAATCAGACATTATGACATACTGTTCACTGAAAGTATTGATACTCTTGAAGATAACAATTTTAAGAAAACCAACATTCAAATATGTTGAAAGAAAATGCCGAATGGGATTTTCTGTTTGGGTAAGAGGAGAAGTATTATACCTTGGAAAAAGTTCAGAAGCATTGATACATATATTTGAAATTAATTTTAATGCAACAGATATACACAATTTAAAACAAGGAAGCAAAGGCATGTATTATTTTGAAACTTTAAGTCCGTGAAGTCTAATTCTGAAACTTCATGACAATGAATTACCAGAAGTCTATTCCAATACTCCGGTTATCTAAAATTCATATCCATTCCTTGAATCCTACGAGACGGATACAGTTGGTATTTATTCATCTTATTTGTTTGGCTTTCATTCAATGGTTCCTAGTTGTTTTGGATTTCCATAGTCATAAGTTCTATTGCCATATGGGTTATCCATTGTATTGTGTATGATTTGTAAAAAATGAAAAATATTAGGATTATTATTCTATCAAAGCAAACTTGTTAGACAACTGTGATCAACTAAGTCACTCTTTTAATGCCATGTTTACATAGTGATGCTTATGATGAATTTCTTTCTTTTCTGCAAGATTTTGATGTTGGAGACAATGGCCTAGAAGGTCAGGCACTCCATGAAAGTGGATTTGCATACTGCTGGTCTGGTGCACGTGCAACGACTGGAATAGTCAGAGGGAAGTATTGTTTTGGGTGCAAAATTATTTGTGAACAAAAAGTAGACATGGAAGACACACCTTCTGATCAGCAGCATCTGTGTCGTGTAGGAATTTCTAGAGGGGATGATCCAGTTGGAAACCTTGGAGAAACTGCTAGCAGCTTTGGCTTTGGCGGAACTGGGATGTTCTCCACTGGGGGGAAATTTTCTTGTTATGGGACTAAATTTGGTGTTGGGGATAGTATTGTTTGTGCTGTGGACCTTGAAAGCAAACCCTTTGCCTCAATTGGGTTTTCCATGAATGGAAAATGGTTAGGCAGTGCCCGACAATTCAACAAAGGTCCAAGAGGTATAGGAGTAACAGACCCTCTTCTGCAAAAACGAGCATGGGAATCTGCATATTTTCCACATGTGCTACTGAAAAATGTAGTGGTTCAGGTGCAATTCAGCATGGATGATGGTCTGGTTCCTGAGGACGGCTACAAACCTTGGAATTCTGCAATTGAAGATGGGAATGCAGTTTCGGGGCCTCATTTCCTGAGACCAGAGGAATGCGAAGTAATGATGATGGTTGGTCTACCTGGATCTGGGAAAAGTACTTGGGCTGAAAAATGGATCAAAGAGCACCCTGATAAAAGATATATCCTTCTTGGAACAAACCTTGCATTGGATCAGATGAAGGTATGTCATGAAAAAGAAAGACACCTTCTTCTCTTGTGAATGCATTACTATTCAGTTGCTGTACCAAAGTGATTGTGAGCTGATCATCTGCTGTGATAATGAAATGTAAAGCCTAAATGCCTTTTGCAGGTGCCAGGTTTACTACGGCAAAAGAATTATGGGGAACGTTTTGAGCGTCTGATGAACCGTGCAACTGGTATATTCAACACATTACTTTCCAGGGCTGCCAAAACACCTCGGAATTACATTATTGATCAGACTAATGTGTATAAGAGCGCTCGGAGGCGTAAAATGAAGGAATTTACAAATTTCCAGAAGGTATAAAACATCCTCTTTGTAATTCACAAAATTTGACTTCTGGAAGTCAAATGGGAAATTACTTACATTTTTTGTTTCTCACAGATTGCTGTGGTTATATTCCCAACACCAGATGAGCTGAAGATTCGAGCTGATAAGCGATACAAGGAACTGGGGAAGGAGGTGCCTGCCGAAGCTGTTAATGAAATGTTAGGTAGTGTCAAGATTTTCATCTCAATAGAAACATTTGCTTCATATGTTATACTTGATGCTCTGCAGTTGATACATTCATTGTTCATTTTATGTTTCTCATTTCTCAGCTAATTATGTCTTACCATTGAGCAAAGATGTTCGTGGGTCAAGTGAACCTTTTGATCAGGTACTTCTCATGGTTGGCTTTCACCACTGTCTGTCGGTTCTCTGATATTTGTAATATCCTTCTCTTAGGTCATGTTCCCGGAACTGGGCAGAGTGGAAGCACAGAAGTATCTGGATGAAATGAAGCATGCTCTTGTAACAGCTCCAACTTTGAGTAAAAAGAGTGACTCGCTATATTCTCGTGACAGTTCCATCCTGTCACACGGTAAACCTTTGTGCCATTTATGAAAAATTTCTTGAGAATATTAATTATTATCGAATGTTTGATTGTTTACTTTATTGTCCCGTTGATAATTATGAAAATAGGTACTTAGTTACATGCAACAAAATAGAAAAAAGGTTGAAACTAACAAATAATGATCATGTGCCTGCAGATTCTGGTCGGCATTTCCCACTTCCAGCCAGAGCTTTTGAGAGACCCCTACAAGTGAGTCAAAATGAAGCACATGGAATATGATTGCCTTCTGTTTTATCTTAAATTTGAAAGTATTTTCTTACTCGTTACTTTGCTAAGATACTTGTTTGGATGTTTCCTAAGTCACAAGAAAGACCATTACATTTATGTACTTTAATTGGAAGTGTAGGATGCCTTAAATCATTCTCCCATGCATATGTTTAAAAAAAACACCTAATCATTATTTATATATACAGCCTGTACACCACAGTAGTACTCTGTATTCATCTATTTCCAAAATATACAACTTCATTCTATTTATAAATCAGAAAAGCTTGTTTTTTTTTGGTACATGGTAAATTTATGGTTGGTAGGAGCTCAACATGACTGTCACATTTCAAACTTGGGAGATAGTTGTGAAATGCACCACTCCTGACCAACTCAGCTGCCTGAGTTGTTTTAAATCAGAAATGCTTGTGAAGTGTGATTACTGAAAGATGATCAGTTAAATTTTGGTGGTTTCTTTTAGTTGCACCCTTTACATCTTCTTTTCTCTAATTATATTGTAATAGGATGTTTGATTATGTGGTTTATTACCATCAAAGAAGTTGAAAGAAAATAGACTACAATTATATAATGAGATCTAACAAATATCTCAACTGGGTATTGCAGGTGCACGAAAACTATGGTGGGCCAAGTTTTTATAGAAGTCCTGAATCTTCTGAAGGGTATGAGGTTGCACCAAGTGCCACAAGGCTTCTCATGCCAGGTGATCGAAGAGCCTCCATGCCAAGAGATGATCCTTATGGAAGCTATTTAGACCATGGAAGGATTTCTTATCCTACAAGTGATTCTATTCAATTTAGCAGCCACGGTGGAACTGATTTCCCCTATGTCAGATCTAATTTCGAGAGAAATTCTTTCTCACATGTCAACACCTATCAGAGATATGGAGAAAATAGTGACTACAACAATCTGAATTATGAGAAAAGGAGCCCCATCAGTGGCTTCGATTACCAAAGCTTAAGTACACCTCCATGTGCTGGTCCTGGTGCATCCTTTGCAGGACCTATATTACCACTAGCTGATCAACCTTTTGGGACCCTTCCTATTGAGCAGCAGGGTTCCTTCTCTCGTTCTTTGTCATACAGAAATCCAATTGTGCATCCTGGAGAGCGTAGAGACCATCAAACAGATCCACCTGTTTCTAGAAGGCCCCATTATGGCCAGAGGGATGGCTTCCCCGGCCAATATGGTATACAACATGACCTTCTTGCTTTAAGACATTTTTTATATTAGTTTTATCATTACTTCCAATTTGTTCATTGTTCACCAAATTTTTTCATTAAAAAAAAACCTCAAGGGGCATTACTTGGAACTTTTCCAGGTTCCTGTGTTGCGACTCCGCCACCTGATCCTTCCTATAGCTACCAACAAAGTACACAGGGATGGCACTCCCAAGGACACCTTCCATCTAGACCATGGCATCGCTGAACTCTTCATGCAGCTTTGATTTTAGCTTTGGAGGCTCAAGAATGCTCTTTTGGGAAAAAACAAAATAAACAGTCACCACTGAATCCCAATCTTGCACAAACTTGAACATGCACTTATCTTAGAGAAAAAGGAGAGTAAAAGAAGTTAAAATTTCCCAAGGGATTCAAATGCGATGGTTTTTGGATTTGCCTCTCTTTTACGTGTGTTTGTGGACATCTTTTGTATTTCCGACGATTTATTATAATTCACTTGTATTCTTGATTATATATGGTTGTCTATAGGCTGGTTGTTTTTTAATGCTGAAGCTTTGTGGTTTTGCTTTATTGGATGTACTATAAAGTCCTATGTGATGAAATGCAAAATGAGTCTAGATTTGGGATTTTTTCATTTTTGGAATTAGGAGATCAGTGTAGTTGTCTTTGCCTTATTTCACCAGCCTTTTTTAGCGTGAAGGTGGTACCTAAACCGCTTTTCCCATTTTCTGAGCTCATCGACTTTTCTTATCTTTGTAATTCCGTTATCCTGAATCTCACTTGAGGAACCCCCTTTCCCTTTTGCTTGAGGATGATCTTTTCTACCCTGTGACGCTATCGATTTTCTATCCCACTTAGACCCATTTGTGTTTTTTTCCAAAACCAAGCCTGTTACAGAGGTGGGATGAAGAACTGCTTCACATGGTGATCGGATCGGCTGTTCCAAGTCAGCCCTGTGGGCTTTAATTGAGGTAGTTATATTGGCCGACAGGTGGAAGGTTCTTAGCCTACATGTCATGCACCAACACGGGAACACCCTGCCTTTGTTATTATTTGGTTTGGTCTCGCACATATTACTGAGTGCAGGGTCACCAATTGAACCCTCAACCTAACATCAATTTTGCTTCATCATGCATATGTTTTTGTGAAGGCATATGTTTCTGTGAATGCAAGACTTGTTCGATTAGAATAAGTTCAGTAGAGCAGATGTTGCTAAGATTCGTCCTTTTGGAGCGAATCTAGGATTGGAACACCAAAACTTCATCTGAGGTCTAGATGAAAAGAAAACTTGCTCGAGTAAGGTAAGTCCAACAGAGTAGGTTGGATTTCGACTTACCTGGTACAGAAGTTTGTGTAGACTTCATTCGTCTAGGCCTAGGCAATAAAACAAGATTCTCGACTATTATCTGGGTGGTCCCCAGCGTCATGTCGACAGGCAGAAGAAAGCAACAACCTGAACCAGTTAAGCACATATTGTCGCAATGGCGATTTCTACTCTACATCAACCATAATCAATCAAACAAGCTGGCCAGAAGTGGTCTGAAGAATTTTATTGTAGCAGTCAATGAAGTGATTACATGCATTTCAACTTGCAATGAACCAGTAGCATAACGCGAATGTCAAGAATCTGTGTCATCCCTGGATCTCTTCGAACCTGAAGCTTTGGTAAAGAGCATATGGCTCGGAACAGCGATGTAGATTGGCCAGGTTTCTTCAACTTCGGCTTCATAGTCTGCTGTGCAACCCTTCCCCTCTACGACTGTGAGATCTTTCGATTGTACAGTGCCACTAAGCAGGCGAGACAACTCCTTAGTCATAGCATAAGAGCTCGGGGGGTACTCTTGGAATCGGGCTGGCATTTGCCCCTGAACAAGAGAATCTTGCTGATAGCCGAACTACCGCATCTCACGGACTGGGTGATATTCAACTCCACCAGTCAGCCCCCGCAGGACGATAAACTGCATATCAGTTGTATTGAAGAAAGCTTCAAAGTTATGAGTGGCCGAAGGAATGATGTGCCAGATGACTTTGTCTTCTATCAAAGTTTCTAACTGCTCGTACTCCATCTGAACCGAGGTGAGTGTGTGTGCACGACCGCTTTGACAGTAGGATTCGAAGGCTGAATGTTGCGGGCGTAAGACTTCTACACCCAGATGTGTAGCCAACCATACCTGTACAAAAGCTCCACAACCATAAAAGTGCCAACAGCGTCGTAGTGACCGGTTCAGAGCCTGGTAAGTTTCTACCAAGATAACGGGGGCCAAGTCTATCCGACGGGTGTCCATCGCCAAGGCAATCTCGACGACCTCAATGTTCACGACCATCCGACCATGGCTGAAAACCAGCTCTCCTAAGAAGCGGACAACAAAGCCTTTCAACCATAGCTCATCGCCCAAAGAGGTGCGCATCTCGGCCACCTTGTCAAAGTAAGCCAGTTGTAGCATGGAAGAATACCCGTCTGAACAGATAAGTTGATGATGCAATCGCCGGTTGATAGGCCAGTCAGCTCACTCAAGACTGAGGAATATCCATCACGCCGCATAAACATGGTTGGTCCTAGGAACTTCTGTAGACAACATACTTTGTGGACCTCCTCTAAAGTAGGGGTCAATTCGATTCTCCCGAAGCAAAATACATGATGGGTTGGCTTCCAGAACCGAGCAGCTGTAGACAGGAAGTATCGAGAAACCTCCACCTTTGTGATATTTAGAAGCTTTGAAGAGATCTCCCAAGTTCGCAGCTTGTCGCGATCATTTTTTGTTAACTGCCCAATCCATGCTTGGAGAACATCCGAGCAGTGCATAGGTATGACCATCGTGGGAAAACCCATGATTAACAAGGAGCTTTAGCTTCTCCTAACTCCACCACACAAGAAGAGAAGACGATCTCTTGCAGAACATGCTCAAAACATTGGTTTAGAAACAGGCTTTTGCTTTGTTCCATTCAACAACATTTTGTAAAGTCTAATACAGACAGATAAAAGGTGTAGCGCAAATGGTGCTGAAAATCAGAGAGATTAGGCCAATGCTGAATGTTACATTTGACTAAGCAGGGAGCTATTGAATAGACTGCATCTTGCGCATAGCCCCAGGCACAAGAGATCCTGGTTACCAACCGGTTTTGACTAGGTGCCAAAATAATGAGATATAGCCATCCAACCCTGATGATCGGGATTGCTTGATGACTGAGCCCTCGTAAGGCACTTAAGAAGCCAAATGAGGTAGTTAAAATGCCCCTTGGGTAGATTACGGGGATCCTCAACTTGTAGAGAAGCTGACATGCCCCTGGTCGAGTATTGGCTTAGTGCGTCTAATCATAGGACAACTGACACGCCCCTGGTTTAACATGGATGACTCTAACCAATCAGAGCAGCTTGCATGCCCCTAGTCAAGTACTGGCTCAGTGTGTCTAACCATAGGACAGCTGACATGCCCCTGGTTTGACATAAATGGCCCTAACCAATAAGAGCAGCTTGCATGCCCCTAGTTTAGGCGATGTCCTCCTGATTCTCTCAGGCTGAAAGCTGTTATCATGCCCTAGCTAAGAGAACCAGATTAGACTCTACGACATTTTTAAGATGATGTTTGTGGAAAGAAATGCATGCATGCTGAATGACTCGTGGGATCTTATTGGCGTCCTTAGCATTGGAAGGCTTATTGCCATGTATCAAGGGAATGGTAGCTCCAATCCTTACGAGACTCTATCCAAGCCCCTAGTTTTTAGGTGGCTCTCTGGAAATGTAATATTGTGTCCTGGGCTCCATTCCAAATCCCACTGGACTGTACCCCTACTTTTTCTTTGTTCCTTCTCCCTTATAGGCATGTGGGTTCACCTTATCCCTGGCTTGGAGGTAATAGGTACCTGGTCTATGGTGGGGAGCTGCTGTCGTTGAAAGGGTTGGCTAAGCCCTTTTCAAATATGCTTTCTAGGTATTCACTCCGACTCCTCTCCAAGTTAACTTGTAGGGACAGTGCTACCCGTCACGCCTTTCTTTTTAGGACTGACTTCTATCTACGACTTCTGTCTTCTAATTCTTTTATGCTCTTTCATAGATATATTTTTATTTTACTTCTCACACTCTCATTCTCGCCCCTAACATTTTATCTTCCTTTGGGAGGTGTAGGGTCCTTGAGAGATTTGGATACTTCGTCCAATTCACGATGAAGGTGGCTCCCTCACTCCCTATGTTACCGAAATAGTATCTACCTGAGGAGGTGCTACGCATTCCCAACATCAGCAAGCTTATTCCGCTTATCATCACTAGGCTAAGATCCATGCATGTGATGATGATGTTGAAAAAATCTATATGTGTATTTTGATGATAACAAATGTCATGTGATTAAATACAAGTAATCACATAAGAAAATATGAAACACTCAAGTATTACATGTGCAAATCATTTATAAAGGTGTAATAATCATTTATTTGTAATCTTGATATAAAAATGGACTGATATGAAAAGATAGAAAGTTTCCGTAGTTCATATGCAAAACGGCATACCGAATATTTTTGGTATACCGATTCAGGGGATATCGGAAAATCAAATGGAGCACCGAAATTCAAGAGAAATTAAAGCTACAAGAAAAACGATCGACCAAATACTTTCAGTATACCGTTTCAGGAGAAAACGGCAGATCAAGCGGCACACCGAAGTTCAAGGACCTAAGGAGCAAAATGGATTTTCGGTAGACCGAAATTTTTCGACATACCGTTTTGTCCCGACCGTTGTAGATTTCGGTCGACCGATTATTTTCGGCATACCGAATCTTGTGTCAATAATCAGCAGATTTTCTAGTCATTAATCACAATTAGGAAATCTTGTAACACTATAAATTAAGGTCCATATGTAGCTCACAATTCACCAATTCCTTCATTGAACTAGATACTATTAAGTGCTTCAAGTGAGTTGTAAAAAATCCGATCAAAGCTTTGCTTCAAGCCCAAAGAGCTTCAACATCCATTCAGTCAAGCAAGAGCAAGATCGCAAGTGCTCAAAAGTTCTCTCTTTCAAGCAAT
>JAMKQA010122468.1:0-14436 GCA_024699735.1 Posidonia australis | reverse complement strand
TATCCTTGCATTATACACTTGACCCGGGATAAAAGAGTGATATTTCTGAGCATTAGGACACTCCCCTTGCACATCATGCACCTATTAGCATAAGGCACCTAGCATGGCATGGCATATCGCCCTCGGGCGTATATAGCAAAAGGCTGAAAAGCCAACATTTCATAAGCATTGAAGAAATCATAGAAGACCGATTTTATCAGGTGTACGAGGGTGCCTAACACCTTCCTCGTACGTAACAGGGATCCTTACCCGCATTTCTGGTTTTCAAAGACTTTTCTTTTTTATTGTTTTGCATGAATTTCATGTTTATGGTTTTCCTCGTCTTCCATAATAGACTAGGTGGCGACTCCTGCATTTTTTTGCATTTTATTTTATTTTTTTGTCGTGATTTTGCCGACCTTTCGCATTTTCTTTGCGATCTCTCCGTCGGCATGGTTACAATGTTCAACCTTGGTGGAAGTAGTGGAATTAGTAGCCCGATATGAGGAAGATGGAAAGCTGTCCCTAGAAGACCATCCCAAAGGTAAAGGAAATATGTTCGCTCCACGGTCTTCTACTTCCAAAATGTAGAGCTTTGGAAGTTCTAGGAGCTTTGGGAGGGAAAAAAAGGAACGTTCAGAGTCAGTTGCTGGGGAAGGACGTAGCTTCTCTAGGGGAGACAACATTTGATATAGTCAGGTTGGTTTGAGTAGTGGCATGGGAGAAAGATCCTGCTTTGTCTGTGGTCGTACGAGGCATATAATAGCACAGTGTTTTCATCAGCAGCGAAATCCAGAAAAGATGGTATGCTACAATTGTGAGAAGACCAAGCATATTCAGTGGAGTTGCCCTGACCCTCCGAAGCCATTTGGAGACATACCCCACCAACCAACCAAGGGACGAGTATTCTCAATAACTACTCCTGATGATGGTCCCTTAGGGGACGTTATAAAGGGTAAAGAATAGTCATGAATTCTGTAATGTGATCTTATATTTCCTATGTAGTCATGTATCTGACATGGTTGCCTATAATAATTATGATTTATGGTGATGATGTGTGTTGAATAGGTTCTTTTTTGTAGTTGACCAAATGGCCCGCGTACTATTCGACTCAGGAAGCTCGTTTTCCTTTATCTTTGAGTCATTTGCTACTGAGATTGGAGATAGGCTGACTAGATTGGCTTTCCACCTTGACATAGTGACCCTATTGAGAGAGCATATCCTAGCATAGAGGTATCTACGGTCAATTGATGTTAAACTAAGAGACCAGAACTTCAAAACCAGCTTGATAGTTATGGATATGTAGGAATATAATGTAATCCTAGGGATAGACTAGCTAGCACAGCATTCAATCATGATCAACAGTGCCACATGAGCATTGGCTAAATGTCCAAGCCAAGGGTAGTGTATGGTGCAAGGAGACCTGGAGAACAAAAGAAGGTAATCTAGGCAATTAAGGCCTACTGCCACCTAGCAAGAGGCTGCATGGGATATTTGGCCAGTGTGACAGTGTCTTCCTCTCCTACTTTAAGGGTACAAGACATACCAATGGTTCGAGAATACCCTAATGTCTTTCTAGAGGAATTACTTGGTATGTCGCCACACAAACAGGTGGAGTTCCTGATCAATCTAGTGCTAGGATCGAGTCCTATCTCAAAGACCCCTTACAAGATGGCATTAACAGAATTAAAGGAGCTCAAAAATCAGTTGCAAGTACAACTGAATAGGGGATTTATCAGGCTAAGTGTATCACCCTAGGGTGCACCTGTACTATTCATCAAGAAGTAGGATAGTTCGCTCCGCCTTTACATAGACTACCAGATGCTAAACCAGATCACCATGAAGAACAAATACCCTCTGCACAGGATAGATGATTTGTTTGATCAGTTGCAAGCGGTTTCAGTCTTTCCAAAGATTGATTTGAGATCAGCCTATTACTAGCTTTAGATTTGGGAAATTGATGTGCACAAGACAGTCTTTCAGACTCAGTATGGCTATTATGAGTTCTTGGTAATACCATTCAGGTTGACAAACGCACCAGCTACTTTTATGGACTTGATGACATAGTATTCAGGCCCTACTTGGACCAATTCGTAGCGGTATTCGTGGACGATGTGTTGGTATATTCTCTTAATATAGAGACCCACCAAATGCATTTGAGGATTGTGCTAGAGACACTGGTGTAGCATCAGTTATACGCATAGTTCTCCAAATGCGAGTTTTGGTTGAAAGAGGTCACATTTCTTAGCCATATCATCTTTGGAGAAGGTATTAAAGTGGATTCAGCCAAAGTGAGAGCAGTTAGTAGCTGGGTCAAGCCCAAAACTGTGACAGAAATCAGGAGTTTCTTGGACTTGGAGGGATATTATAAAAGATTTATTCAGGACTTCATTAAGGTTGTAGCACCTTTGACCAAACTCACTTGGAAAGAAGTTCCATTTATCTAGGATTGGCAATGCGAAGAGAGCTTCAACAAGTTGAAAGCTCGTTTAATCACATCTTTAGTTTTGACATTACCTTCTGGGAGTGGCGGTTTTACAGTATACAGTGACACTTGTGGAACTAGATTGGGGTGTGTATTGATGCAGCGTGGAAAGGTAGTGGCATATGCTTCTCGTCAGTTTAAGGATCATGAGAGAAATTACCCCACCCATGACTTGGAGATGGTTGCAGCGGTCTTTGCTCTGAAGATTTGGAGGCATTATCTATATGACAAACAGTTTGAGGTATTCATAGATCACCAGAGCTTGAAGTATATTTTCGCACAGAAGGATCTAAATCTGAGATAGCAAAGGTAGGTGAAGTACCTCAAGGATTACAACATCAATCTGTCCTATCACCCAAGGAAGGCTAATGTAGTCACTGATGTCTTGAGTAGACGTACTCATACTATGGCTAGCCTAATGATCAAGGAATGGCATTTGCTATAAGGATTGGTTTAGTATAGACCATGGAGACAATCTTAGAGATCTACTGGAGCTTAGATGGCAAATCTGTCTATTCACCTGAGATTACTGGAGATAATTGTAGTTGCTTAGCTACTGGACCCTTTTGTCTGAGACATGTAGGCAAAGTTGGAGGCAGGAGAGGCACCTCATTTATCTGTTGATGTGGATGGAGGACTCTGATATGACCGGTGTCTGTATGTACCTCAGGTGGAGGAAGTAAAATAGAGATTGCTGGATGAAGCCCACCAGTCCAAATATACGATTCATCTAGGGAGCACAAAGATGTACAGAGATCTAAAAAGAAATTTCAGGTGGCTTGGAATGAAGAAAGAGATTATAGAGTATGTGGCAAGATGTGCAACCTGTCAAATGATCAAGATCAAGCATCAGAAGCCTAAAGGAACCTTGCAACCTCTAAATATTTTGGTCTAGAAGTAGGAGCATGTATCGATAGACTTTGTATTAAGGCTGTCCAAGATTAGGAGAAAGAATGATACAGTTTGGATAATTGTGGATCAACTTACGAAGTCAACATACTTCCTGCCTGTGCGAGTGAACTTCTCATTATGATAGCTGGCAGAGTTGTATGTGTCTGAGATAGTTTGACTGCATAGAGTTCTAGTATCGATTATGTTTGATAGAGACACTTGATTCACATCGAAGTTCTGGGGAGCATTGCAGGAAGCATTTGATACCATGTTGAACTACAACACTACCTTTCATCCTCAGACAGATGGTCAAACTGAAAGGATTATCCAAACATTGAAGGATATGTTGTGGGGTTGAACTTTGGACTTTGGAGGAAACTAGGAGGATCATTTGCCATTGATTGAATTTGCCTACAACAATAGTTATCACTCTGACATCATAATGGCACTGTATGAGGATCGGTATGGTAGACCCAGTAGAACACTTATCTACTAGAATGAAGTAGGCAAATGATAGCTCGTGAGCTCGGAGATTGTGTAGTAGTATGCAGATAAAATAGATTTGATTAGAAAAAGGCTAGAAGCTACACAAAGTAGACAGAAGAGCTATGTTGACCGAAGGTGTAGACCTTTGAAATTCGAAGTAGGAGATTTTGTTTTCCTAAAAGTATCACCTGCTAAAGGAGTGGCAAAATTAGAAAAGTGGGGAAAGCTAAGTCCTCGCTACAATGGACCTTACAAGATTACTAGGGGAGTCAGTGAAGTTGCTTACAACTTGGATTTGCCTCCGGATCTGTCTGACGTATACAATGTGTTCCACGTCTTGATATTGAGAAAGTGTTTTGCCGATGCGTCTCAGGTGATTCCAATTCAACCAGAAGAGCTTCAAGAGGACTTGTTTATGGTGGAGGATGCTGTTCAGATACTCAATCAGAAGGAACATATCTTCAGGAATAAAATAATCCCTCTTGTACTAGTTCAATGGCAGAATTACGGCTCCAAGGAGGCTACTTAAGAGCAAAAGGCTGATATACAGTCGCAATACCCCCATTTGTTTTATTAGAAGCAAATTTTGGAAGATGAAATTCTTTTTAAGGGAGTGGATATAATATTCAGCAATGATATAACCTTGTGATTAAGGATTGTTATGTAATCTGGATAAGCTGGGACTGGATTACTTGTGGCTAAGTTAATATTGTTGGCCATTATGTTAAATGTGTGCTTATTTCCTTAGTTTGATCTGTGGTGTTTCTTTGGTTCTGATCAATAAGGGTCAAGTGAATAGTCTAGGTGGACAATTATGGCGCAAATCGTAGGTGGATTTTCCATGTGCGATTGGCTAGCGAATATCACCTGCACAAATTGCTAATGCATCGTACGGAATACGGTAAACCACATTAGAAAAACAGTGAACGTTGCCTGACAGCTACCCCACCTTACGCGTTGACATCGCTACCTGATCCACCTGCCTCGCCCTATCATGTGGACTATCGAGATTCTTGGACGATTTGTAGTGGCGTGAGGTGTTTAAAACACCAGAGGCCTCTCTATGTTGGCAAACGGGAGGCAAAGAGAGAGATTGAGAGGGAAGGAAGAGAACTAGAACAAAGAAGGAGCGAAAGAGAGGGGAGGAGTGCGACTGTTAGCGAACTTGCCGGAGGACTGCCATCGGAGGAGGAGCATCACCAAAGGCAGAGGTCGGAAGCTTGCCAGAGTAGTTCACCGACGAATCCCAAATTACATATATGTCCCTATCCCTGCTTCTCTTTCTTTGATTTAGCATGAAACGTATAGAATATATGGGTTTCCATGCCTTGTGTGGAATTTGGGATTTTTAGTGAATCATATGAGTTTTTGTAGAGATTTTAGTTAAATGAATGTATGAATATGTGAATCTACAGGCTCTTAATGTTTGGAAGTGATCCATGATATTCTGTGAATTTGTGAGGATTTTACGAAGAATTTTGTTAATCTTTGGATGCTCTGTTTTCTCTGGTTTTTTGTAAAAAAATTGTAGTACGACTAGTAGGCGCAACCTATCGGTGCAAATTGCGCATGCGAACGGTGCGCATGATGTTGTGACGGAATTGGGCCATGCAAGGGACCAGCGCAAATCACTTGCACGAGCCCCTGATTTTCAGTAGCTTGCATTTTGTTGTTTTAGTGATTTTGTGATTTAATGATAAATGATAATAACTGGTTACAAAATACTTGGAAAATAGCTTTGATGATGATAAAGTTTTGAAAAGTTTTTTAAACAGAGATGCAAATCTTTTAAAAGATTTTTTGAGGTTTTGTATGAACCATGTAGGCCTACAAACCATTTCAATAAGGGGTATTAAGACATCTGTGTAGCTAGAGACATGTCCTAGGCTGTGGTTGCCGAGTTTGGTTTGAGAAGTGAGCCTCGTGACTATGAGTTGTGGTACTACAGGACTCGAGATAATGGTAGACCCAAATTACCCTTAGTATCGATGCTAGTTGGGTACCATGGGGCGTCATAAAGACGTACCCTGTGTGTGTGATATGACAAATGAGGCTGCGGTGGGGGCAGTTGGACTCTTGAATGGTGTGGTTCACCATGACAGTGCAGTAGGGTTAAGGATGGAGCCTCGCTGACTACTTGTGGCTGGTCGGGCACCTTGGGCCATGAGTGACTCAACAGGTTTTTGGCACTGTGTGTGTGTGATTTTGAACTAGAATTAAGCAATGATTTGGCTTTTGGCTTGAATCAGGTTCTAGCTGTGTTGTGACTTGTGATTTGAGTTAGTTTCCAATCGTGGTTTGGCTATGATTATGATTTGGGACTTGATTAGTGGTTTCTGGTTGGACTCTAGTAGAGATTTGGCTAGTGAGATGCATAAAAGTGTTTTCGAGACATGCATGGAATATTCAGAGAAAATGATAAAAGTGTTTTGAAAAAGACATGATTTATAAATGGATTTCCAGATTACGTGTTTGGCTTTTCGGTATTTGTGTTCCTTTGTGCTACTAGTAGCTCTTTTGGATTTTGCCTTGGTTTTGGTTTTGGGGGCACGTACTGGGTAACAATAGTGTCATTCACGCGTAATTTTGTTGTATTTTTGTTCCAAGTGCATAATTAGAAGTGCAATCTAGTTCTGGTGTAAATTTCAGAGCTACTTAGCTGTACATACGTTCTACATAGTTAGTTTGAATTATTTATCTGCTAATATTAGTTAATTTAGCTTTAATTAAATATTTGGTTAATATTGGTACTATTGTGTAGCGTACGAGACGTTACAGTATTATACACAAATATTCTTTGATTTTAATTGTAATGTATACACTTTTAATGAAAATAGTCATAATTTACTGATTTCATATGATTAATTATGTAAAATATATTTAATTATATATATATAGAGTATAGATCTATTGCATGCTCGTTCAAAACCTAAAATAGCTTTTGCCTCTAAGGAAAATAGGTTTTTGATTTTGTTTTTTGAAATTCAAAAATTAAGACATAAAAATCGCTTTTACATCAAATAAATCTGGTTTTTGATTTTTTTTTTGAACTTCAAAAATCAAATGTATTTAAATTACCACCCCCTCCCAATCCTAAAAACCTTATGAGCACCCCAGCACCTCCCACCCCATCCCCTGTGTTGACCCCATTCCTTGCGCCAAGATGCCCCCTCAACGTCGACTTGTCAACACACTGTTCCTAACACTATCTTGCCTTCCTCCATTGCCCCCACCCGCATATCGATACGTGCTGTCAACGCCACCTCGCCTTCCTCCGTCGTCGACTCGTCACCCCTACCCACATGCCATCACTGCTGCCCTCCCTCTTGTGATGTCGTTGCCCTCGAGATCTACAGCCTTCACCAGTGCTGCTCTCCCTCTTGTGACGACGCATCCACTTATACTGCATCACCTTCCTTTGGATCTAGTACCAGAGCTAGCCCCTTTTGTGATGACGCCACTCTCCTCTTGTGACGTTGTCGCCCTTGAGATCTACATCCTTCACCACCTCATGCAGTTCCACTGCCTTTCGAGGTTGGGTATTACATGGTGCTCATCACCCCTTGCCCCCCTAAGATGATTTGAAGCCCTTGAGAGTCCCATGACGCTTGCTTTGCTCCCAAAGTCTCCACCTTTGCCATCTATGTATGTTGGTTCTGTGGAAAGCTTAAAGCTATCGGTTCTGATGCAGGTGAAATCGCTGCCGTCGCCTTTGCCTCTGGTGTAGGTTCCATTGTTGCAGTTTGAGAAGAGTAAAGGGATGAGCTCTAGAGGTCAGAGTTTGGGTTTTTCTGAGATGCGGTTGCGAAATTTTAAAGCAGATTGTTACACAAATCGTTGTGAAAGTTCACATTAGACAAACGTGTTTGTACAAATTTAGATTTCTTGGTGCCACCACCCCTCCTCCCATTTCCCTTTGCACACATTTGAGTTCATGAATTTGTATAATTGAGTTTGAATAGATTGTTGTAACAATTTACTTTCGTGTTACTGTTTCAAGCTTAAATCAGTAATACTGATTTAGTCTTGTTGTAACAATTTAGTTTCATATTACTAGAGCTCAAATCATTAATATTAATTTAGTTTTGTTATAACAATTTAGTTTGGATCTAAATCAGCAATACTAATTTGAATTGTTGAATATTATTTTTATTTATTATAGTTACGAAATTATTTTGTATTCAGTTCAATAGTTATTTTTAATTCAGTTCAATAATACTTAACTAATTAAAAATAAACATTTAATAGAATTAAACTTGTAGTGATACAAAATTGTATTTTTTTCAGTTCAAGAACTATTTTTATTCAGATCAGTAATACTAAATTGAAAAATCAAATTATTTTTTATTCAGATCAATAATTATCACAATTAAGTATAATTAAATAAAAAAATTGAAAAATTTTTCCCTAAAAAAACCACTAGTAATATTAATTTAAAATAAGTGGTTTTCATAAATACCATCACATCAACATCCAATAGTCATGTTGCATCTTTTCTCAGAATAGTTAATTTGAAAGAGAATGTAACTGATCTGACTTATATATATATATATATTTATATGAAATTTTAAATATTATTTTTTGAATATTTTATTATTTCTGTATTTTTATCCATATCCTTCCGTGAATTATTCATACCGTAAAGATATACATTCGTAACCGTACTCAAACAACACCCGACGTGCACGTCAAACCTACAACTAAACAAAAAAACTCGGCAAGCAAACGAAGACCAAATCAACTTGTTTCAACGGCATTACCCACCAACTTCTCCCTCCCTCGTGCTGGCCGCTTCCAATTCCCCTCTCTGCAACAAAGCACTCCCTCCACCAACATCCATGGACTCCAAACCCTCACCACCACTACCACCACCACCTCCATCTCGAGACTTCCTCCTCCACCTGGAGGCCTACCTTGCCAAGCGTGACGGCGTCGACAAGCTCCTCAAGATCTCCCGTTACGCCACCAAGATCATCCTCGCCTCCTCCTCCTCCCCCCTCTCCGCCAGCCCCCGCCTCAGGGCCTTCGATTCTAGTGTCGGCGCCAGCCGCAAGGCCTTCCGCCTCGGCAAGTTCGTCCAGGACCTCAACGCCCTCCGCCGCCTCTCCTCCCCCCACCCCCGCTCCACCGCCCACCTTGCCCTCTCCTATCTCGCATACGGCGGCGAGGGGGTCTACTACTTTGTCGAGCAGTTCGTCTGGCTGTTGAAGGCAGGGGTGGTCCCCAAGGAGTACGCGAGAAGGCTTCAATTGGTCAGCGCCTGGGCGGAGTTGGTCGGGTACGTTGGGAGCGTGGGATTGAAGGTTGGGGAGGTGCGGAGGATTAGAGAAGGGTTGGAGAAGGTGGGGGAGGATGCGGAGGAGGTGGGGAGGTTAAGGGAGAAGCTTCTGCTTAAACAGATGTCGATTGTTCAGGATCTTGCCGATTCCTTGATGGCGTTGGCGGATTTAAGGGACGGGAAAGGGTATTTTACGGGATCGCTTCTGTTGGCGTCGGCAGGTCTTCTCTCCGCACTCATTAGTACTCATAAGAACTGGTCTTCTTGCTGAATTTTTTATTTAGGACGATTGCTTATATAATTTATTTATAATGGTAATTGCCTGCTACTTTTGTTATTAATGAATGTGAGGTGGTGTGATTGTGAAGTTCCGTGTGTATGTTTGGGGATACATAAAATCTTCATGTCCCTGTGGTTATACATTAAAAAAGAAGATTCAAATAGCAGATACAAGCAAAGATTATAAAATTTGGTGGTCATCTTTTTCATTATTTCTGTCATTCCGTGGTATTTCTCCTTGGAGTTAATATGTTTCAGAGCTTCTCAAGTAGCAATGACGCTCCTGAATCTTGATTAATAAACTGTAAAACTTTTGTGTTTTACAAGGCACTTATTTACTGGTTTATTCAGCTGTAAATTTAACACTGCATCAAAGTTGCAACAAAAATGATTTGTGTAGGGTGATGACTGGTGACCTGTGGAATTATTCATCACCATATAAAAGTTATAAAATTTATTTGATTCCGGTTAAGGATGGAAGGATTGTGTAATATAATGTGAAGTACAAATGCAAATGAAGTTCCTCAGTTATGTCTCTTATGGTTGTTCATATGCCACACATTGATCGAAGTTCAAAATAAAATACCAAAACCTCAGTTATAATATGGAGACAATGTGTCTATACACTCTTTTTTTTTTTTTTTCCCAATTTACAGGACTTATCCTTATCGATTGATCATTATACTACAAATGACATGTTTAAGTTTTCATCACAATCCAAATTTCATAACCCTTCATCTTAGGGTCCGAAGTGTTAGTAAATCTCTGTCATTAAAATTGAATAATTTCTTAAATGGTAAAATAAACTCAAAAAATTACAAAATTATATAATGTTGTAGTACATGAAGTGATTACAAGATGGTATATTTTGATTTTGTAAGATCTAATTAAAAATTCCAAAAAATAGCCATTTTGTATTACATATAGCCAAGATGGCCCATTTTGCTGTTATATTTTGTTTACTATATTTTTTTTAGATTATTCTCTGAACTCTTGGTGAATTGGCATGTGTCAGGTTTGTAAGTTACAAAAACGAATTTCATACGTATTTCAAGAAATACACAATTTTGGTGGAAATTTCATATGTCTACAGTAGTTTTGACAAGTTGTGTCAAAACAATGTATTTTTTGTACTTGATTTTATTGTGTTGAATCGACACATGAGTATGTAGGTCGATACTCTCAACTTTTTCTTAGATCTACTTCTTCCTCCTCAACGGGTGCTCTCCTCTTCTCTGGATGCTCTCCAAGTCCTCTTCCTCCTTCTCCACTATTGTTGCTATTGTGTCCTCCTCTACTGCTACCGTGCTCTTCTTTAACAATTCCTTGGATACTTTTCTCTAGAGTGCTACTCCTCCTCCTCGGGTGCTCTTTCTCTATTGAACCTCTTCCTCCTTCTCTATTGGTGTTATTTGTGGTTTTCATTTTGTTAGGTTTTTGATCTGTTAATATACATTAAGCTAAATGAAAATATATTAAGAAATCAGGAAAATTTAGTAAGGTTTTTATGTAGTAAATTTTTGTGATAGAATTAGTAAAAATCAAGATAATTTGAAATAAAATTTAAAAAATAAGGAAAATTTTGAAAATGTAATAAAAATCATGATAATTCAAAATAAAATTTAAAAATTCAGGAAAATTTAAAAAGCTAATAAAAATCATGATAATTCGAAATAAAATTTAAATATATAATAAACATTTTTAGGTATGATTATACTTTAGGACATTCGTATTAAGTGTATATAGCATTTTTAATATCATATATGCTTAGAAAGCGAATCTAAGTAGTGTTAGATATACGTTATTACTTGCTTTATCTTATCTTAGAGTTTCAAATTGAAATGTAAAGTTTTTTGACCATTTCTGTAGACTTCTGTAAATTTATCATGTTTTCACTAACATTTTTACTAAAGTTTGATACGTTTCCCATTTTCATTGGACCGAAGTCCAACACAACCGTAGTTTAGAACCTTGCTCATTGTAATATTCTTCCATCAACATAATTGTAAAAATTTATCAACTGATGTATTCTTTGATCTATCCAATATCAAATTTGGGACGATGAATAAATTGTGTACCATGTGATTGGATTGGAATCTCTAGATATTCTGTGACTATCTTAAATGGATGTAAATCTTGTCGTCTGGAGGTTCTTCCTCCAATATTTCCCTCTTTTGGCAGGTTGACAATGCTATGACATAGTTCAATAATTATCTCAGAATTATGAACGTTAAGAGACTGGGTGTTCATCACCTGTTGCCTGTCTATTACTCTCTGTTCTTGCCTACTTGCAACTTCTGCCTTTGTCAAACACAGGTATGGTATGATTGTAGTTTCTTATAGCTACCATTTGATGTTGTATATTTTAAATTACGTGTATTTGGGGTTATAAAAAAGTGAGATGAGGTGGGAGAAGGGTCTGCAAAGGTTTTTCACTTTCTGTTCGTCTTGTCGAAATAATCTTATATTGAAAAAAGAAGAAGTAAGGATTAGATTTGTGATTATATATAGAATTATAGATAGACTCCTTCACTTATAACAAATTAGTTTTGAGTTAGATATCCATAGTTCAATATGGTAAGTTAACCAAAAGATTCAAACGGGTCTATGTTTAAACACATCTACCTTTTTCCAAAAGAGACATTTGTTGGATTTAAAGGAGGCTATAAGTGAGAGAAAGTGTTGGAATAGTCCTACGTTAGAAAAAGTGAGAATTGAACTTGTAATTATATATAGATGGACTTCTGTGCTTATAATTAATTGGTTTTAAATTGGCTTTCTATATTTCAACATATCTTATCAGTAATAAGAAGGCATTATGACACCTAGCAAGATTAAGTCGGGTACGCATAATTAAATTCTTAGTCCTAAAGTCATATTTTGGTTTTCCTTGAAAGTCGGAGGAAGGAGGTTGCTTTTTGTTGTATAGTGATGATTTAGAAAACTATTACATCCTACCTTTTACAATGTTCTTAAGTTGGGCTTGTATTCCTTTTTTGTTCAGGAGCATTCTAAGGCTCCAAAATTTATGATCACAAAAGAAAGAATGTTTGATCTCCCTTTCAAGAATCATGGCCAACATGTATTTCCTTTAAAAGTAAAAAAAACTATTCATGTATCTAGGGATCCTTGTCATGCCGATAGTGATCACAAAGTTCTATTCACATGAAAAAATCTTTAAAATTCATTTCAGCATGTGCCAGAAATTGCATAGGAAAAACCTTGAGAAAGTATTATTTCGATTTTTTCCCAAATTGTGGTTGTTTCATCAAGATATTGTACATTTAAGGGATCTTATGTCCATCAAAAAGTTCATTTCAGGAAAAAAAATTATCAGCATTAGATTAGTTATCATTTGAAGTTTTCTTTTTTCCTTTCTTATTTCTTTCTAGGTACTGCCATGTGCCAATTCACTACCTCCTGTAAGGTACATTTTTTTATCCACATTAAATTAGTTATTACAGCTTTTCTTCCTTCTCCCGCTTATCATTTTGAAAGTTGTTTATCAATATTTTAATTTTCTTGATGACTCTTTTGTCATTTGATTCATTTCCTTGTAAATTTATGTCACGATTTCCTTGACATGACATTATTTTGGCATTTTTACAATCAGGATGTTCTGCTTATTCTACCAATATGCTGTCAGTTTGGAGGAAATTACCATGGTTTGATGAACTGAAATATTCATCAATTTAGTTAAATCTTTTTTCTCTTTTGTACAGGTATGCCAGTTCACTAATCCCCATAAGGTACGAACTGCAACTTTCTATGCAAAGTCTCCCCCTGATTATTCTAAAAATTATTTATGCATTCTGTTATTTTCTTGATGATTCCTTTGTCTTTTCCTTGTCATATTTGATATATTTTTAGGAATTATCATATGATGAAAGAGAGAAATAATTGTTAGCCTTGGAGGTAACTTTGAGCTCAGACTCAAGCATAACAGAGTTGAGCTTAATTATTGAAAATCTTCTCCTGTAAAGTTGTACTATTTATGTAATAAAGGGAATTTCTATCCCAGGATAAGTATGTTTAAATGCAGATATCTCTCGAAAGATAGGCCACAAGGAAGTACTTATTTGCCTCAGTTTCAGGTATGAAGTGACCTATCACACAATATCTTAAATTGTCAAGTGCGATATCCTGTCAGTCTGTCACTAGTTCTGTAGTATTTTCTGGCACTTCACACTAAGATCATTTTTAAGTAGTCTAATTTTATTGAGTGAATGGATTGGGATTGAGACTTCCCTAAGTTCTGATATACAAGCTGCTGTCGTGAGGTATTTAGGTTTGGTGGTAAATTCAGATGGCCTAATCAGGTAAATTTTGGTACAGAAGCTGACAATGAATTTACTTGTAAATACTTCATGAGCCCTTATCCAGCTTCATGAAAAACAACATATTGCAGACAAGAACAACATTCAGATTTTTATGTTTCAGAGTACTCTAGGATTTCATCATCATAAGAGTAGGATATAATACGATATGAAGGGAAATCTACTACTTTCTGACATTAGTGTATGATACACTTACCATTGATAGGAAACATGTCTCGACCTTTCATGATATATCTAAAGGTGTATACAGTTTTGGGAACATTCATTATTGGTTGGTTCACTAATTCTACTTCCTTTTCTGTTAGCAATTGTTTATGTTCCATTAACAATAATTCTGTCTCATTTTTTCTTTTCTAACATTTTACATTTCTGAATTTTCTGTGACAATTGCCTTTTCCTTAGAGATGGAATTCGGACCGGGTCGGACCGACCCGGCCCATGAATCCCGAAGGCTGGTCTGGGCCGGGCCGGGCCTGTTAAAACAGGCCATGGGCCCGGCACAGCCCATGGCCTGTATGTGGGCCGAACTCACGGGTTGACGGGTCGGGTTGGTCCATTGGGCCTAAAAAAAATTTTAAACCATGTTGAACATCTAACTTAAATTTTCTAGATTTTAAACCATTTTGTGCACATACATGTCTAAATTCTTGATATCTTTTAGCTGATGTTTGAATAAATAAAATAGCTTTTCTAATATTTTC
>JAMKQA010122467.1:0-12806 GCA_024699735.1 Posidonia australis | reverse complement strand
TCCTCTGGTTAGCAGACATCCAGCCTTCCTATTTGCATCCCATGCATGCATTCATCCATTTGTGGTTTTCCTCGTCTTTCCCCAAAAGACTAGGTGGCGACTCCTTTTCTTTTTCTTTTATCCTATCCTTGTGCCTTCGCCATCCACTGGCATGGCTGTGGTCTCCTCCCTACCCCTCCTCCTCTCCGGGTCGGGCGCACGCGGTCACAGTAGATATATATGTTTTCTCCCTGCGGTCCATGAGATTCGAACCTGAAAGAGAAGTGTGAGTTCCACTCTCCTTAACCAACTGCACCATAGCAATTAGTTTTGCCTTATTGTCCATCCTTCTTTTGTGTGTGTGTTACAACTTTTGTTCCCAACATGGCTATGGTGGTGCCACATTGGTTGGTAGTTTGATGAGTTGTCAATACCTGTAGTTGAGTTAACTGTCATGGTTGGTTGAGAGCAATTATTTATAGCTCGTATGTAAACTCATTTATGTGTGTGAATAGAGATACAATCCATTACAAAAATCTTTTCATCTTCTTCGTCTATCAGCTCTGTCTTCATTACTGAGCTTTTTGTCGTCGACTGCACCTTAAAGTCTTTCATAGTATCAGTTGCCTCGCATTACTACAACTTGATCTAGTCCGATGGCGATGGCGTCTTCTTCGTTCTCTAGCAGTGTTGTGGTTGGAGACCTAGCCATACGTTCTACAACTTTGGTAACTTCTTCTCTGTTTGTCATTAATAATTTTGTTGAATTGATTCCGATCAAGCTTGACGACACAAACTACTTGATGTAGAAGTCATTGTTTGAGCCATTTCTGAGAGGACATGCAACAACCTAGTTTTTAGGTAGCATTTTAGGCTAGTTTGGGGTGCTAGACGCTGGTATGTTTGTGTCTTATGTTAGACGTAAGAAATCTCACGTCCAACACCTTGAATATTGATTTCTAGGCTTTTAAAGTGTTAAAATGCTAGTATTGATGCGTCTTATGTTAGACGCAATTAAGCCTATGTTTAACACTAGTGAATCTCATTGTTAGACGTGCACATGTATGTATCTTATGTTGGATGCATGATAGCATCCATATTTTGCCTTGAGTTGCATCTGGAAGTTTTCTTGGGAAGATTTCTTCCCTTCTTCCTCTCCTTCCCCTCCTAGTTCGGCGTGGGTATTTCCAGTAGTTCTAGGGTGCTTCATGGGATCTCGGAGAGAGAGAAAGGTAAGGTTGGGTTCTTGGGTCCAAGCTTCCTTCTCTTTCTTGGTTGCAAGCATTGATCCTTGGGTTTTTGGTGTATTGCACGAGTTTTTGTGGAGGGGTGGTGCTCAGAGGTTGCTTGAGGCATGGCTAGAAGGATGTGGAGAGCTGTAGATCGCGTTGGATGTTGGTGGTTGGTTGGGTGTCCCCTAGTGCAATGTACTCATCCTTTAGAGCCATACTAGTTTATTTCGTGGATATAATTCTTGTTGCACATCATGGCTGAGTGGTTATATGTTTGTGCTTGGTTGCCATGGGGATGATTGGGGTGTTGCATGCTTGGGTTGTGGAATTTAGCTGGACCTTTGTTGAAGGAGTGTAAGACACATGGTCTGGTGCGTCTTATGTTGGACACCCAGATCCCTACATCCAACACTCTAGGTAGCTTCCTATTGTCATGATCAATTAATAATAGTTTAAATGAATATGGAGATTAAGAATGAAGTGCACGCAATAGATTACATGATGTTTTCTTCCTATTGCAATTCCTAGATTAGTTAATGAGTGTACATGGTAGTTTCGTAGAAGATTAAGTTAGAAATAGGAGTCTGGTGTGTTAGACACAGACTTTCTTACATCTTATGTAAGACGCAAGGATTGTAGCGTCCAACACTCTAGGGTGATAAATTTAATGAATTTCCATCATTTTGAAGATGAATCAGGATTAAATGACATAGAAAATACTAGGTTGTCCCTTTAACATCTCTGATAGAGAGTTTTGAGCAATAGATGAGATAGGAGGTGTTTTTATAATTTAGCATTATTCTTGTGTGGTATCCACTGAAGTATTTATTCAGTGGAACATTCTGGTGTGTTGGACGTGGGAGTCTTAGCGTTCAACATTGGACGCAGGTCAAGTAGAAGGTGTCTAGCACCCCGAATCTAGAACAT
The DNA here is from genome assembly GCA_024699735.1 of Posidonia australis. NCBI lineage: Eukaryota > Viridiplantae > Streptophyta > Magnoliopsida > Alismatales > Posidoniaceae > Posidonia > Posidonia australis. Next base: position 10,668 of record JAMKQA010122467.1, on the reverse strand, counting down.
GGTTTTGAGTTCAGTTTGTGATGGTGTTTGGTCTTGTTGTTCCAAAAAACTTCAAGGCCTATGTTTTGACTTTTATGTGATTGTTGCTCTAAGAGTTTTATACCTAGAAAGTGTTTCTACTTCTTCGACCCTATTTTTGGGTGTTTTGCTTGAGTTGTTATCATGGTTTGTCGACGACCTCGATACATGTCCTACCACCTCCTTTTCTCTGTTTTCTTGTAGATTATGTGTAAATTTATGATAAACACGTTGAATCGCTTGTTCTTGATGGCTGTTAGTGATTCTCTAATTTTATGAGATTTTTCAAAGATTAATCAGATGATTTTCGAATGATATAGTCATTGTGTAAACTGAATGGGTCGTTTAGCTTGAATTTTTATAACTTGATCTACAATTAGTGGTTTCTCGTGATTTTTGTCCCAAAATGTGGATCTCATTGTACTCTTTGCTGTGGTATATTTTGGGAAATGATTTATGAGATAAAATATTTTGAAAAAGGATTTCAAAAAAGAATGCATATGTTTTAAATAGGTTTTCCAAAGTTTTTGTAGGAGTCATGTAACTGAAAGAACATACCGACATGGAGTGTGGATACCTTTGAGAGGTTAGGGACGCGTCTAAGGCCATGGTTGTCGAGTTTTTGGTCCATGAATGGAGCCTCGTGACTGTTGTGGTGGTACTACATGGCCCGAGGTATGGAAGACTCAGATTATCCTTAGTGCCGGTGATGATCGGGTTTGGGGTTGGAGTCTTTAGGTGCTCAAGCACCAAGGAGTGTCGTGAAGACGCATCCTGTGCTGTGTGATATGATAAATTGAGACTACGGTTGAGACGGTTGGACTGCTACATGGGGTAGTTTACTATGGTAGTGTAGTTGAGAGAAGATAGAGTCTTTATTTGTTGCTTGTGGCTGGTCGAGCACCTATGGCCATGGGTGACTCGATGGGTTTTCGTACTGTGTGTGTGCATGGTTTTGAGCTAGAATCGACTATGATTTCGCTTGTAGTTTTAAGTTAGATTTTAGCTGATGTTTGGCTTACAGTTTGAGCTAGATTCTAGTCATGGTTTGGTTTGTGATTTTGAGCTATGATTTGGCTTATAGTTTTGAGCTATAATCTAGTTATGGTTTGGTTTCTTGGAATGGATGAAAAGTGATTTTTAAAGATGCATGAGATTTTAAAGAAAATGATAGCTATGATTGAAAAAGTCATGGTTTATAAAGTGGTTTTGTGGATATTCATAATTAGATCTTTCAATTTTGATGTTTCTCCTATTTGGTATGATTCTGTAGGAGTTTTGTAGTTTCCCTGTGTTTCCTGTCTTGGTCTTTGGTAGGCATGTACTGGATGACATTGACGTCACTCACTTGTGTACCATTTTTTGTCTTATTTTCAGGTGCAATTCGAGAAGTGCATTCCAGTTTAGGTGCATAGTTTTGGAGCCATGTAGTCGTACACCGGTTTTGGGTAGTGATAGTTAGTTTTAATTTTGTTGTTAATTTTAGCTTTTTAATTAATAAAAAAATGCTTGGATTGTACTGGTATCAATATGTAGCACATTGGGGGCGTTACAGAGTGATATCAGAGCTTAGGTCACACTAAGTGCATCAGCTTAACAGTGCTCAGTCTAGTGGCTCCATAGAACTGCATAGCATGAGTCTTTTGCTCATGATGTGTTTTCTCGTGTGATTTGTGACTGCTCATAGAATTTCGTGATAAAGGAGGGAGTAGGAGGAGGAATCCTATCTCGAGCTTTGAAGCTAGCAAGGACAGATGATGTGGAGTATAGGATATTTTTCTAGGAAAGGAATGGCTTGAGAGTTATGCTAATCAAAGTAATGTTGGAATCTATCAGGCAAGATTCAGTGATGGTCCATAGGCAAATAGAATGCACCTCTTTTATGGACAGGTAGGGCATTGGTGACATCATGTCCTTATAAGCAGTGGGCTAGAGTAAGTGCAGTGTATTGTAGCTAAGGAAGTTGGAACATGTGCAGGGGAACTGTCCTAATCCACCTAAAAGAGAGTTGAGGAAGTACTATGCCAACTCCTTAGGAGATGTGAAATCATGATTATCACTAGATACAGGATCCTTATTGGGGTGTCATGAAGGGTAAGGAATAGTAGATTAGCCATGTTGTGTAGCTCTCCACTTCCCTAATATAATTTTATGTCCAACACTTGTGATTAGTAATGATTGTTGTTGTAGTTGCAAATGTATGTTGTCCCTGAGCCCTTTTGGGTAACAACTGAGACGGCCAAGATGTTGTTTGACTCAAGGAATACCTATTACTTCTTCTTTGAGTCTTTTATACTAAAGATGGGGGATAGGCTAGTTAGATTAGCTTGTATTTTAACATGCAGAATCCATTGAGGAAAGCACGGTCTGGAATGGAAGTAAACTGTGTTTAGAGCTTGGGTGGCACTAGTTTCAAGACCAACCTAATAGTGATGGGCATGCAAGGGTATGACGGGGGTGCTAGTGAGTGTTCGGGACAAGACTTTTGCCTTGAGTAGGGAATGGGATTAAGTAAGCCAAAGTTTGTGATTTTTGCGATGAAGGCTTACAACTTCTTGACAAGAAAGTCATGTGTGGGACCTAGTTATAGCAATGTGTTTTCCTCATTGACTTCTGGGGTACACAATATCTCAATTGTTTGCTAGTGCCCCAGCATTTTCCTTAAGGAATTATCTAGAATGTCACCACCCAAGGAGTTTGAGTTCCTGATCAATTTGGTGTTGGGGTCAGATTTGATTTCAAATGCTCTGTGTAGGATTGGCACCCTCAAGTTGTGGGTACTCAGGAACTAGCTTTAGGAGTTGTTGGACAAAGATTTATCAGGCCAATAGTGTTAGTATGGGGTGCGCTTGTCCGATTTGTTAGTAGGAAAGACGATTCACTTCGGTTGTGCAAAGGTTATCGAATATAGAAACAGATCACTAGAAGAAATGAGCATCTTTACCTAGATTGCCTGACTAGTGTGACCAGGTGAAGTTAACCTCAGTCTTCTCAAGGATTGACCACTAATTGAGAATCCAAGACTCGATATATTACCACTAATTGAGAATCCAAGAATCGAAGGTCCACAAAATGATATCCCAGACTCGATATAGTTAATAGGAGTTCTTGAGGGTATCTTCTAAATGATGAGTGCACCAGTTGCATTTGTGGACTTTCCTAGATTAATTTGTGGTAATATTTACTAGTAATGTGTGGGCATACTCCCCAGATGTGGAACGCCTACTAGATGCATTAGAGGATAATGCTGGGGACACTAAGGTAGCCAAGTAAGGGTTCCAACTAAGTAAAGATATATTTCTTGGCCTCACCAACTGAGAGAGAAGTTTAAACCACTGCTTCAATGTTAACAAGATTCAGATAAGGTGCATCTAGAAGAATATTGGATGTGTTTATTTGCTAATTAGTTGGAGGAGATATTGAATCACAGAGGATCATTTCAATGACTAGAGTTTTAGAGTGTCGACTGGATAGAGTCTCTTTAAGAGAGTCAATCCATGGCAGAGTTGAAGACGGCATTCGCTAGTGAAGAATAGTTTGTATTATGTCTTCAACTTTGTGAAATGTGGATCGAAGAGGTTGATGTGTTGTGGCAGCAATGCGAGAAATAGGGATGCATCGACGATGGCTGTGGTGGCAGGACTTGGTACGAGCATGCAAGGTAGAAGATCTTACTGTCAATGTAGCTGTGTGAGTTGGGTGGTTAAGAGTAGCTAGTGACTGGAGTGGGCTTTGGATTGATTGGTGTAACTTGGATTGTGAGAAGGCAAGGAGTTTATGAAGAGAATTGTCTGCATCTTCCAAGAAGGTTGGGTATGCATCAGGATAGTCCACCAGAGGACAAGCCTTTGAGACCGTTACTTCTGGGATCAAACTGTTTTGTTTGGATGAAGAGGGAAGGGACAATTGATGACTACCTCTGGTGTGACCCTTCATAGGGGTGGTTTATATTTTCTGCTCTTTAGTTTGAAGTTTGGCGCTTGAGCAAGGAATGCTTTGAGTTTTATTCTCTAGGTTCTACAACTGAGTAAGCATGTGACTTCCTAAATAGGAGTTGTGTTTGGAATACCCTAAAGAGAATAGGGTACCTTGGGTAGGTATTGTGTGCTATTGTCGCACCTTAGTGATGTAAGCTGGAATTATTGGTGTTGAGCTTGGTTTATCAAATGACGCGGTCGATGTTTTGTTGGCTCTTGGTTGTTCTAGCTAAACTTGGGAAGTTTTGCTTTTGTGGAGGGTCGAACAACCAAATGATAGTCGACAGCAGAAGATTTTCTCTTCTATTGTTTAGAGACACCCACATCAGAGACTAGAGTTAAGCTAGAAAAGATTGGTTATCCATCCCTAGTGATGGGGTTGTTGGATAAACAGTGTGGGCAACCCCAGCAATCTTTGGGTTCTAGTGCTTCTTGCTATCTCTAGGGATTCAATAGAGGTATTTTTGAGATAGTGGCACCTTAGACGGATTTGGACTTGTCTTCTAAAAGTGGTGTTTTCCTTGTAGATAATGGTGGATTGTGAATTTGGGTTGGGATGTGATTTCGTGCGGCATGGCAATGTTGTGAGCTATGCTCTTCATTATTTAATAGAATCACAACAAAGAACTACCCAACTCGAGATCTTGGAATGGACGCCATGGTGTTCGTAACAAAGCTTGAGTGACACTACTTTGTGGGGTGTAGCTAGTAAAATTGTGACTGTCGGAGATCATTCATCTTCACCAAGTCCCTGTGTTGATTATGCTCGACAGGGATACTAGGTTGAATTTTAGATTCTGGAGGGTTTTGCAGGAACATCGAGCATGGTGATGAATTTTTGTACAGCTTTTCACCCTCAGACGGATGGACTAGTTGAAAGAACAATTCAGACACTAGAAGAGATGTTCAGTGGCTACCTAAGAGTGTGGTGTAGATATTAGGTTGTGATACCCCCATTTACTCTTTTAGAGGCAAATTTCGAGGATGAAATTCCTTTTAAAGGGTTTAAGATGTAATATCTGGGCCTGTATGGATCAGGCACTTATAGTAAGCGACTGTTTCAGGTGGGAACATTCAATGCAACTCATAGGCGAGTATTTGAGGTGTGAATTGCAGGTGAAAATAACCAACATGAATAGCCAATGTGCAGTTTGAAATACAGTAGTAGCCACCTTTGTCAGAAAGACCACAGTAAAGCACTATTGTAGCCCATAACCTAAGTCGTTTAGCCCAAACAATGTGGGCAACTGTTGGTGACTAGGCAAGGAATAAAAGAGGGAGAAGAAGGCCGATGTCAGAAAAGAAAGAATAAAGGAAGAAGATAGTGTGAGGGAGAGTCTGAGAAGGAGTTGGTCGTCGGAGAAGGAGATGGAGCTCGTCGGAGAAGGGGGAAAGCTTACCGATGACATAGGGTATGCGTCCTACCATCTATTTTTCTCTATTTTCTTGTAGATTATGTGTAAATTTATGATAAACATGTTGAATCACTTGTTCTTGATGACGGTTAGTGATTCTCTAATTTTATGAGATTTTTCAAAGATTAATTGGAGGATTTTCGAATGTTATAGTCACTTTGTAAACTGAATGGATCGTTTAGCTTTGGATTTTTATAACTCGATTTGCAGTTAATGATTTCTAGTGATTTTTGTCCCAAAATGTGGATCTCTTTGTCCTCTTTGTTGTGGTATATTTTGTGTGATTTTTAGTATCATGTGTTGAGAACGCTGTGAGTCCCCAAAAACGACGATATCCAGTGATATCTGGTTTTTTGGTTTCTGGCAGTTTTCATGGATTGGGCACGACTAGTAGGGTAACGATCTAGTTTTGGAAGTGATGTTTTGGTTAGATATTTTAATCAAGTTTTGGGTTGTTTGATGCTGAGTCTCGTGCATTTAGTAGGAAACACAGCTTTCGTAGTGTTCTACGCTTGGATTAGAGGATTTCTGGTATTCTTGGTGATGTGTGGTTGTGGTGTTGTATCGATCTTTATGGAAGTTTTAAGGATTCGCTGTGGGCTATGGTGGTTCTCTAACATGCTCTGGTGACGGATCTCGATTTACACGAGTCATGTAGACGTAGAAGGTTGCATGATTTGGTCTCGTGTTGTGATTTCCTTCCTTTCTTTCTTTTCTTTTCTTCTTTCCTTTTTTTCTTTCTCTTCTCCCGAGTTGCACTTCCTTCCTCCCCTTCTTCTTCACTGCAAAGAGAGGGGGAATGAGAGAGAGACGAGAGAGGGCGGAAAGGGAGAGAGAGAGAGAGGGAGATGACCAGAGGAGGAGCCTACCGTTGCCGTCGCATGGAGGAGGAGCCCGCCTTTGCTGTCGTGTCATCGTCGTCGCATGGGGGAGGAGAGGAGGACACTGCTCGTCTCGCATCGTCGTCGTCTTCAGTGTCCAATACACACCTCGTAGACTCTTTTTGGGTTTCAATTTTGGATTAGAGGTGCATGGTAGTCTGTTGGTAATTGTAGTGATTTTTATTGAATTTATTGTGCATTTGTAGGCCATTTATGGCTGTATTTATTGTGTAGGATGAATGGTACTCCTTTGTGATTTTTTGTTGATCTCTTGAGATCTGTCCAATGGATCTCTGTGTTTCTTGTCTAGATTGGAAGGTTTCGTCGAGATCTTCATTTTGATATATTGTATATGTGGTTTGGTGTGATGGTTTATAGGATTGAGTTTTGGGTCCTAAGTAGGGGTGCCCTACTATCGCCTAGTTAGCATACCATTTTTGTTCGGTATGCTATTTTTGCTTCAGAATGTCCTCTTGACCTTTAGTTCGATCAACTGAATTCGTTCGGTCTATCGTTTTGGAAGTCTTAGGTGTTGACAGAGTTCCTAGTTTGGTTGATCGATCATTTTCGGTCTACCGAATCAGGGAATTTCGATCGATCGTGTGGTTTTTGGTCTATCGATCTCCTTTTTAGTTTGCTGATCCAGGCCCTAATCTTGTATTAAAGTGTTTTATGTTTTTGATATATATAAATAAATAAATATATATATATATATATATTAATCTTAGGGAGATAATTATGATGGCATAAATGATTAGGATAATCATTCGAATAATGGTAGGAATTGTTTAAAATGAATTAGTAAGATTCCATTTAGAGTATGGTTAGAACTAAAAGATTATATGACTTAGAGATATTAAGTATTCCCCTATTGATTGGAATGGACTTTAGGGATCATGATATCATCCTTAGGTCTAGGACTTATGTGTTTTTGTGTGTGGTGCAGTGAATAAAGTATTCAGTAACACTGTGCATGGTGTTTGACTCTGATTTAGTTATGCTCTCGAGGGACATGAGCTAGTAGCGTCTTACACCTAGTTGCTAGAGCATAGAGTTCTAGTTGTGGTTGTTCTGGAGTGGTGTCTTTTGAGTGAGTTTTTGCTTGGGTTATCGTCGTGGGTCGAGTTAGGTGCTCTGGAACTTAGGCGCTCCAAAGGTGTGGATTCTAAGCTTGACAGAGAAGCTGTCAAGCTTAAGTTTTGGATTGTGGTTTTTCCGATTTTGGTTTTAGTATCGATTATAGGCACAGTGTTTTTGTAAGATTTTGATAGGATATTTAATGGTTTTGAAATGATTTTCCAAAGAGTTTTGGAAAAGAAATGTATAGATTTGTAAATGGTTTTGAGAAAGGATTTCTAGGGACCAAGAGATCGATGCTCTTGACCAACTTCTAGGGATGAGTGATGCCTCTGGAGTTGTGAGTTGTTTGCTTAAGGTAAGGTCTGAGTGTTTTGTGGTTTATTGGGACCAAAAGACCGAGGTTTTTGGCCGATCTTCAGGGATGGATGATTCCCCTAGAGTTGTGAGCTACTGGCTAGGTTGAAGTCCATGTGTTTTGTTGAGTTGGTGGTTGTAATTTGGGATATCGTCCAAGTGTGGAGGTGTGACACTCTTGTTATCCTGGGTACCGAGTTGAGGACATCTATGGATGTACCTTGTGGTTCGTCTTGAGTGACAGGACGGCTTATCTAGGTGGGGTGAGTAACTTTCCTAGGTGGGGTTAACTTGTGAGGGTCCTCTAGGTAGCAGGACTTCAGACGGACAGACTCCTCCACAGGGTGATTATTTGTAGCAGTGCAGACGTCGTGGTCACTCCTCAGTAGACTGCTTGTGGCCAGTGTTGACTACTTGGTGTTGGATAGTACGACAAATTGTTTGCTTGTGGTTTTGGGCCTTGTGGAGGCCGTGGTGCTGCGCTAATGTAGTGTGGTGTTTTAGAGCAATGGCTCAGTGGTTTTGGTCTAGAGGAGACTGTAGTATTGCGCTTATGTGGCGTTGGTGTTGCGTCAATGTAGCATTGTGTCTTGAGAGCAGTGGCTTTGTAGCTTTGGTGTTGTTGCTAAGGTTTAGAGGGGACCATGTGGTGCAGAGAAGAGGCTCTGTAGCTTGTGTTTTGTGATTGTTGTGGGAATTCTTGATGCTATAGAGAGCGTCCAGACACTATTGCTTGTCTGGTTTGCATAGAGAGTGCGTGGGATCAACTTGTGTGGCTTTTAGACTTGATTTGGTAGGGGTGACCATTTCAAGTGTGCAGAAAAGGTTTTAAAAGAGCATGCATATGGCTTAAAAGGAAAAGTAAAGAATAGTTTAAAGGCATGGTTTTTAGGTTTTGTTGCCTGTTGGACAATAATGAATTGCCCATTGTGATGTTGCGGCATCCAAGTGGGATGTTTGTGCTTATTTGCGTAGGGTGTAGTTACACCTGCTTCCTCGACATAGTGTGTGGAGTTGTTTGGTGGGGTGTGTGTTGAGTGACCGTTTTGAGTGGTCACTCATGTGTGTTTTGCTTTCTATTTTGACAAATGTGGGATAAGAGCTGGTTCTAGCTAGTACACATAGGTGTCACGGTGCCACACCTCAAGGATTCTAGTTAGTGTTTAGTTTAGTTTTATTTCTATTATTTATTAGATTTATTTCTATTGAGTGTACTTAAACTTAGCTGTATAGTTAGCATAATTTTAATTGTAGTAAAAAGATAAGAGAAAAATGAAATAGTGTAGCTAGGTTGAGTGATAGCGACTTGGGAGTCATTACAGGTAGGTGCAACTTACTAGTGCGATCTTGTAGCGTGAATGTGTTGTACAATGGTCTGGTGCGATTGAGTTGAGCATTTGGTCGTCGCAATTAGCTGATGTGATTTTCAGAAAATCAATACTTGTGTTTTGTAGTGATAAATGGATTTCTTATAGTGCAAATGTTTTAAAAGTGTTTCTGATGTGATTTTCTTGAGTTAAAAGTAGTATTTTGAAAAAGGAAAATGTTTGCTGTGATCGAAAGATTATGGGAAATGATTTATGAGATAAAATGTTTTGAAAAAAGATTTCAAAAGAGAATGCATATGTTTTGTAAATATTTTCTGAGGTTTTCATAGGAACCACATAGCCAAAAGACCGTATTGACAAGGGGTGTGAATACGTCGAGAGGTTGAAGATGAGTTCAAGGTCATGGTTGCCGAGTTTTCATCCAATGTTGGAGCTTCATAACTGTTGTGGTGGTACTACAGGACCCAAACTATGGTTGACCTAGATTATCCTTAGTGCCAATGCTTATAGTCGGGTTTGGGGTTCGAGTCTCCATGTTCTCAGGTAGCAAGGAGCATTGTGAGGACGCACCTCGTGCTGTATGATATGATCTGAGGTTGCAAATGGGGCGGTTGAACTTATACACGAGGTAGTTCACCATGGTAGTGCAGTTATGAAAAACCGGAGTCTTCATCAACTACTAGTGGTTGGTCAGACACCTATGGCCACTGATGATTCAACGGGTTTTCACAACGTGAGTGTGTGGGTGGTTTTGAGCTAGATTCAATTTGTGGTTTGGCTTGTGGTTTTCAGCTAGATTCTAGTTGAGGTTTGGTTTATGGTTTGAGCTAGATTCCAGTCGTGGTTTGGTTTGTGGTTTTGAACTGTAATGTAACATCTGTGTCTGGGTTTTTCCATTTAATATAAACCATGGAATTTCTTGAAATTATTTGTGTATGGTTTATTAATGGTAAATCTAGTTTGTGTTTGTTGGCTGTGGGCTCCCTCTGTGTTTTTTGCCTTGGTTTCTCCCCTGTGGTGTGTTTTCTTTGGCCAGTGGGTCGGTTCTGCTTTGGGACCCATGCTTGTGGTGGACCCACTTGGGCTTGGGCTTTGACTCGGTCAAGAGCCAACGGTGCTGTGCCGTGCCTTTTACCCGTCTTCTCCATGCCCGTGACCAAGCTCCCGATCTCGTGAAACCTAGCGGGGGAGGACTGCTCGTTCCATCCCCTCCGTCCAGAGCTACGCGTAGCTGGTGGACATCGGCGGGATTCCGGGATGGCAGGCGTCGGAGGTGTTAAGAGGAGGTGTGCGGCATGGGGGGAGAAGCAGAGAAGCAGAGAGAGGGCGAGTGGGAGTGTAGTGGTTGCGGAAGTGTCGCACGCCGGAGGAGCTCGCGCGAGCGTGGGGGGCTGGGCTGGTGCCTTGCACCACCGGTGTGAGGGTACGCGAGGCTCGTCGGAGCCAGGTACGCGTTTCCCTACTGTTTTCCCTTCTGTTTCTTCCGCAGTTGAGTCATGTTGGGTTTGATGGAAAAATCATGAAAATGATGTTTAAATCATGCAAAAAATGGGGAAATGTTGGGAATGAGATGAATGATGTGAGCATGTTGATATCATGTTGATTTATGGGCGTT